>CAUYLG010052345.1:0-146457 GCA_963573385.1 Cacajao melanocephalus | reverse complement strand
CCACCCATGCACCCACCCACCCATTCATCCACCCATCCCTCCATTCATCCACTATTCATTCACCCATTCATCCGCCACCCACCCATCCATCCACCCAGTGTTCACTCAGCCCTCCATCCATCCATCCATTCATCTACCCGCCCAATGATTCGTTCACCCACACATTCATTCATATAGCCATCCACTCTTCAACCACCAACCCACCCCCCCATTCATCCACCACCCACCATCACCTTACCCACCTATTCCTCCACCCATCCCTCCATCTACCCATCCACTAGTCACCATCCACCCACCCACCCATCCATCCATTCATCCACTATTCATTCACCCATTCATCCGCCACCCACCCATCCATCCACCCATTCATTCATCCATTCATCCACCACCCACCATCCACCCACCATTCATCTATCCACCCATCCATCTATTCACCATCTACTATCTACCATCCACTATCCACCACCCACCCATCCTTTATGCACTATCCTTCAGTCACCATCCACCTACCCATCTACTGTCCACCCATCCACCACCCACCCCCCACCATCCACCCATTCGCTCATCCACCCATCCATCCAATCGCCCATCCCACCCGCCCGTCTACCCATTCACTATCCACCATCCACCCCACCTACCACTCACTCATCCACCCATCTACCATCTATTACCCATCAGCCACCATCCACCCACCATTTGCCATCTACACATCCATCCATTCTATAAATAATTAGTAAGCACTTAATGCATGCTAGGTATAATTTTAGGCACCAGTAAGACAACCATGGTTAAAAAAAAAAAAAAAAAAAAAAGACAACCCCCTCCATCCTCAGGGAGCTCTATTCCAGGGAGAACAACTGATGTGACAGAGGGTGAGGTCATCAGTGCTGCTGTGCGTTTGAGGCTGGGGTTCCTAGGCCCGAGACAGCCTGGCCAGTGCTCCCAAGGTCTCCTGGTGAGGACGCTCAGGAGTCCAGCTGCTGCCCCTCAGCTCAGCACCTGGCATGGGCAATGCCTAGTAAATGCTCACTATGTGAGGGCCCCTGCCCATGTGGAACCAGCGCAGCCTCTGGGCCGCAGTGGTCCTGCCCCTGAGCAAGCGGCCCCTCTATGCCCTCCGTGCCGGCCCTGCGTCCCCTGGCACACCCCCACCCTTTGTCAATGTCCTTCTTGTGCGGCTGGCCTCGGCCCCTCTTCGTCTTCTCTCCCTCCTGTTCCCCGCAGGCCCACGCAGCCTCCGCGCCCTGTGGGTGGTGAGAATATGTGGTTAACAGGTTGACTAACCCAATCCCCGCAAGGCAGGGGAAGGATGCTCCAGTAAATTTCCAAATGTGTCCAGGCTGACAATTTTAGTTTCCTCTCAAGCAGGGAGCGCAGGGAGCCTGGCCGGGAGGGAAGTGTTCAGGGCCCCGGAGCCACCTTGGAGGGGCCAGTCCCGATTGCGGTCTCGCCTCCCTTCTGGGCAGCTGGGAAGTGTGGGCCCTGGTGTTTCTGCTTCGGAAGATCCTCTCATCCACCTGCAGCCTGGGGCCCTCTGCCCTGCCCCTCAGCTGCCCCCAGCTGGTCTCTGCGCCTGGACCCTCTGGACAGTTCCCTGCTCTGTGCCAGTCACAGGCACTGGGTCGGCTCTCGAGCATACGGGGCAGGGAATCCTGGCTCTCACTCCCTCCATTGAGCAAATGTTTTTCTGAACTCCAATTTTCCTTCCTGCTTCTGTGCCCAGAACCGTCAGAGCAAGGCGGCCCCCAGGTAGACCCTGTGCTGGGCCACGCGGTGCTCTCAGCTCCTCTGAGGGGATGTCTTTCCTGCCCACAAACAGTGAACAAAACACAAACCACCCTCCCTGTGTGACATCACAAGCTGCTCCACGCTGGACCCCTGTGATGGTCTGGGTCTGTGCCCTCTCCCTGCTTCCTGGGTTTCCTCTGCTCAGCAAATAGCGGTTTCAGGCTGTTTTTTCCTCTTCTTAGATTTGAGTGCTGGTAATTTTTCTTCAAGCTGAATCTCAATTTACTTGGGAGCTACTTATCTTCCCTCCAGGTCTCCTCTCTCTCCCGGCCGTCCCCGGCCCCAGCAAACAACTGCAGCGCCGCCCCCAGCCACGTCCTCAGCAGGTTTTGCTTATGACCTATCTACTGTCTTCCAGATCGTTAGCTCGGATATTAAACAAAATTGGGGCCTTGCAGTGGCCCGGGAGGCCTCCCACGAGACGCCCCCGCCTGCCCGATACGCTGACATCTGCCGTTAGCCTTTGTTTATGCTGTCCAGCCTCCCTCTGCCTGTGCCTGTGTTTATACCGGAGCCAATCTAGTCCAATTTCGCACGGAACATTTCTTCAGACGCATTCTTTTGGCCTCACCAACAGCTGCTAATTTGGTGGCACCTATGAAAATGAGCTTGTGGTCCGTGGCTGTCACTTGATCCTTGCTCCTCTTCCCCCCGCCACTACCCCCACCCCGGGCTCCCACAGACCCTCAGATGTGGCCTCTTTGGGAATGTTCTGTCATCTCAGAGGCTGCGGCTGTGGGATGGGGGCTTGGCTGTGTGCAGACCGGACTTGGGTCTTCTCGGGATTTGGAGGGTGGCCCGTGTTGGTTTCTCTATCACTGGGTGGGTGGGCAGGGGGAGCAGAATGGACAGAGACTAAGAGTCCAGGGCCTAGGGCCACACTGCCTGGGTTGGAATTCCAGCCTACCTGCTCATTCTCTGGGCAACCTTTTTTTTCTTTCTCTCTCTCTCTCTCTTTTTGAGAGAGAGTCTTCTCTGTCACCCAGGCTGGAGTGCAATGGTGCAATCTCGGCTCACTGTAGCCTCTGCCTCCTGTGTTCAAGCGAGTCTCCTGCTTCAGCTTCTTGAGTGGCTGGGATTACAGGATGCCTGGCTAATTTTTACATTTTATGATAGGGTTTCATCATGTTGCCCAGGCTGGTCTTGAACGCCTGACCTCAAGTGATCTACCAGCCTTGGCCTCCCAAAGTGCCGGAATTATGGGCGTGAGCCACCACGCCCGGCCTTGTCAGTTTCTTAGTAGAGTTTTTTTGGGATGATGGAGATGGACATGTAAAGCCCTGTGTGCTAGCTGGACACAGGGTGAGCCCCTGGGCAGCAGCAACGCCTGCCAGTGAGAAGTCCTTGGTCCTGTCCTCTTCCCCACACTCCCCTTCGGCTGACTGTGTGCCTGCAGAAAGTCCCTCCCTTCCTAGGAATTTTGCCATCTGAAGACACTGATGGATGTGCTGGCTTCTCAGATATTTTCTTATTTTGCCTTTTGCCAGTAAATATTTTGCCCATCTTTTCTTCCTAGTTCATACTTTTTCCATTACTGACAAAATTATTAAATTAGTACGAGTCTTTTAGGTAGCCGTTAATTTCACATCAGCCCTAATTTGTATACTTGGTTTCCTCTCCCCACCTGCTCTGAATGTGGTTACAGCTCCTCCTTCTGTTGCTCATTTGTGCTAAAATCAACACTTGCTCCCCTATAGCTTCCTGTAAACCTTCCTGTGGACGGCCCAGGCAGAGTTACCTCCGTCAACCTGGTTTCCAGCACTGTCTGTCCCCTCCTTGGCCCTTTAGATGCTTTATAGAGCCACACAGGGCACTCCTCCTCCTCCCTTCACCGAATAGAATTGCTGTCTGTTTTGCCTTGTGTCCTGACGTCCCCTCCTGTGTTCATTTCTTTGGGTTTCCAGGACCTAAGCCAGTGCTTACTGAGTGAGTGCTCACTGGTGTCTGAGGGGTCAGCAGGGAGGAGTGGAGACCAGCTTGGGTTGGAGAACTCTATCTACTCTAGGCCTGGCTGGTAGCTGATGTGAGACCTTGGGTAAACTGCTCTCCCAAACCTGGTCTTTGCTTCCCCATCTGTAAAGTAGTGGGATTGCGTCTGGGTGATTGTAAGTGTGCCTTCCCACTCTGACATTCTAGAATCTTCCATTTCTTCTGCTCTGCGGGCATTGATTCATCTTTCCAGTGGGGCCTGTCTTCACTGTATGGTATTGGGTTTAGCGACATTACTGTAGTTGGAATTCTGGGATGATGTAATTGTTGTCATTGTTGCCAAAACCACTGTTGCTGCCACTGCCTTTTACCACCACCATCACCAACATTACCACCACCACCACCACTACTATCATCACCATCACCCCCACCACCATCACCATCACCATCACTGCCATTATCACCATTACCATCACCATCACCACCATCACTACTATCATTATCACCATCACTGCCATCACCATCACCACTACCACCACCACCGTCACCACTGCTGTCACCACCATCCTCACTGTCATCACTGTCACCATCACCACCACCTTGACTACCACTGACATAATCACCATTACCACCACCACCACCACCATTATCACTATCATCATCACCATCATCACCATCACCACCACTACCACCATGACCATCACCACCATTATCACTATCATCATCACCACCATCATCACTGTCATCACTGTCACCATCACTACCACCACCGTGACTATCACCGACACAATCACCATTACCACCACCACCACCATTATCACTATCATCATCACCATCATCACCATCACCACCACTACCACCATGACCAACACCACCATTATCACTATCATCATCACCATCACCACCATCGTCACTATCATCACTGTCACCATCACCACCACCACCATGACTATCACTGACATAATCACCATTACCACCACAACCACCATTATCACTATCATCATCACTACCACAACCACCACCCTCACCATCGCCGTCACCACCACTACCGCTACCACCATGGCCATCACCACCACCACTTCCTGAGTGCTTGCCATGGGCCAGACATTGTGTTGGGTGTGTGATATCTATTACCCCATGTGGTTTTTACAGCTGTCTTTTGGGGATATGGGTACCCTTCTCCTGATTTCAGGGGTGAAACATCTGAAGCGCAGAGAAATTATTTGCCTTGGGTTCCACAGCTAGTGTGGCAGATCTGACTCCAACTGCGGTCTGTCTGATGCCCAAGCCTGTGCTCTGACTGCCGTGCCTTGTGGGCCCTCTTTATTCCCCTCAGGATGGTTTCCTTTGCTTTTGTGACTGCACATTTTATGACGCTGAGTTCTGTCCATTGTTGCTCTATTGTTTGGAGAAGTCCTTAGCTTCTCTAAGCCCGGGTTTCCTATACCATAAAAGAGACAGAGGAAAACCCACCTCATGATGGTGTCTGAGGATTAAAAAATTATGCTCATCAGAACCTAACATAGTGCCTGGCATAGAATTAAGTCTTAAATATTAGTTTTAGAATTATAATGATTGTATATTACATCAGAATTATTACCCACTCTGTAATGTTTTCCACAAACGTGTATTGAAAACCTTCCACATGTGAGACCCCGTGTTAGGTGCTGTCTAGACATCCAGAGCTGAGCAGGACGTGGTCGCCACCTCCTAGGAGCCCAGCCTGCTGGGGAAGGCATAGTATAAACAGCACAGCACAAGGAAGTCAGACTTACAACAGGGCGCGAAGCACCCATGAAGAAAGGGCCAATGGGGCTGGGTGAGGGGTGACCATGAGTGTGGATGGAGAGGGTTCACAGGCCTTAAATCACAGCCAATAAAAATGAAAGAACAAAAGTAACTGAGTTAAGCTTATGATTCAAAAAAGTTAAAAAAGGACAAAAAATAATACACTGAAGAAAAGTAGGAGGAAGCCATTAATGAACTAATAGAATAATGAACAGGCTGCAAAATAGAAATGTGGGACCAGTAAATAAAAGCTGTTTTCTGGAAAAAGTTGGATTAACCTCTAGCAAATATAGTCAAGGTTAGAAGTCAAGAAAGTGGCCCAGCACAGTAGCTCGTGCCTGTAATCCTAGCACATTGGGAGGCCGAGGCAGGTGGATCACCTGAGGTCAGGAGTTCGAGACCAGCCTGGTCAACATGGTGAAACTCTGTCTCTACTAAAAATACAAAAATTAGCTGGTGTGGTGGTGGGCGCCTGTAATCCCAGTACTCGGGGAGACTGAGGCAGGAGAATTGCTTGAACCTGGGAGGCAGAGGTTGCAGCAAGCCGAGATGCACCACCGCGCTCCAGCCTAGGGGACAGAGAGAGACTCCGTCTCAAAAAAAAGTAGTCAAGAAAGCCCAAGGAACATATAACACATAATGAGAAATAACAAGGGAGAAATATAATTTACCAAAGTGACCAATTTCTATGGAAAATAGAAAATGTTTAAGCTACTCCCACAGAGGTTGCGTGGTCTGGGTGGTCCCACGGGAATTTAAACAAAACCTTTTAAAGAGTAGGTACTTCCAGTGCCAATTAGAGTATCCCACAGCAAAGATAAAGAAGAAAAAGTCTAAGTAATTTTCCTAAAGTGAGAATAAAAATGTTTTTCTTAATCTGACAAATATTGTACAAAAATAAAACTACAGACCAGTCTCACTTATAAATATCGATGCAAAAATTTAATAGATTAGCAAATAGGATCCAAGCATCATCTTAAAATAATAATACCATGTGTCTACTTGGAGTTTATTCTAGCAATGTGAGAATGGTTTAATATGAAGAAATCTATTTATATAAAACATATTAATAAATATAAGGAGAATTATCACATTATCATCTTTTTAATACTGAAAAAGCATTTAATAAAATTCAGCATCCATTCTTGATAAACACTCAGCAAAACGGAAATTGACACATTCTCAACATGACTGTAATCATACTCAAAACCCATTTTTTTCTTAAAGTGGAAACACTGAAGTTAAGAAAAAAGCAAGGATGCCTACTCTTGCTACTACCATTTCATATGGTAGCAGAAGCATTAGCCAATGCAATCAGACAAGAAAAGAAATGAGAAGAATAAATATTGGAAAGGAGTGGCTAAAAGTATTACCCTTTTTTAGATGATATAATTGTATACTTGGAAAATCCTAGAGAATCCGTGAAAAACTACTACAGCCAACAAGATAATCCTGTGTATGCATGTATGCATGTCCATATGTATATATGTGTCTGTCTTTCAATAATAATGGGAGAAAAGGCCCCCATTTATGATAACAAAAATAAAATATCTAGGAATAAACTTAACAAGAAATATGCAAAATGCATGTGCAGAAAACTTACAACACTCCTGAAGAGCATTTTTACACCTCCAAAAACTCCAAATGGAGCCAAGACTTAAAGTCAGCAAATATTTCTTGAATTACAATGGAATCATTACAATTCAAGAAATATTTGCTGACTTGAATGCTTTCCATACACCAGGCCCTATTCAGGCCCTGGTGATACAGCAGTGAGCTAAACAGATAGAAATTCCTGCCCTTCTGGAGCTTGCATTCTAGGTGGGAAAAAAAATAAATAAGAAACTTGTACTATAACTTAGATAATGATAATTCTTATGGCAAAGTATGCTGTGGAGAGAGGAGCTGGGCTGAGGTTGCAGCGTGAAGAGCAGGGGTCGTGAGAGGTTTTGTTGAAGTGTGCTGTTTGAGCCATTACTTTAAGTCATTTATTGTTTAACTTTTCACGTGTTTATTTTGCATCCTGAACTAGCTCAGAAGCTCCTTGCATTCTCCATGGCATACAGGCCTATAGAAAGGTTCCAATACATTAATTTGCTTAAATTATCAAATTTTAGGGATTTGAATTTTTCTTTTAATATGCCAGATTCTCTGTACTTAATCTTGGTCTTCCAGGGTCTTTCCATTCTGCTACCCCATAAAACCTTGTTTTTCTGGAATGGAAAGGCTCCAAAACTCCTACTATTCAAAACGTGGTCTTTGGACCAACATCAGCATCATGTAAGAGCTTCTTAGAAATACCCATGTTTGAGTCCCACCCTACGCCTACTGAATTTTAGGATCTGCATTTTAAACAAAATTTTTGGGTGCTTTGTACGCATATTGTATTAGTCCATTTGCATTGCTATAAAGGAATACCCGAAGCTGAGTAATTTACAAGGAAAAGAGGTTTATTTGGCTCACAGTTCTGCAGACTGTACATGAAGCACAGTGCTGGCATCTGTTTCTCATAAGGGGAGCAAGAAGCTTACAATCACAGTGGAAGGTGAAGGGGAGCCAGAGTGTCACCTGGTGAGACAGGAAGCAAGACCCTAAGGAGGAAGTTCCAAGCTCTTTTAAACAACCATATCTCATGCGAACTCGTAGAGCAAGAACTCACTCATTACCAGGAGGCTGGCAGCAAGCCTTTCATGAGGGATCCACCCTCATGACCCAAATGGAGGATGGCACCAAGGCATTCATGAGGGATCCACCTACCCATCTATCCATCTTCCCATCCATCCACCCACCCACCCATCCAACTACCCACCTTTTCATCCATCTACTTATTCAAACAGGCATCCATCCACCCACCCACCCATCTATCCACCCATTCATCCACTCATCCCACCAGACCCCACCTCCAACACTGGGGACTGCATTTCAACGTGAGATTTGGAAGGAACAAATATCCAAATTATATTACATGTGAAAGTTGAAAAGCATTTTCCTAGCCCCTGGCTTTGCAAGTTCCCTTCTTGTTCAGCAGAAATCAGGGGCTAGGGAAGAGGGGAATCGCCCTGCTCATGTTGGTATCAGCTTCTCACAGAGTCATCTCTTCCAACTGCCCTTGCATAGCCTGGACTCTCAAGGGCCTCCCAGGAAGTACCAGCGAGGTGTGTTGAAAAACTCTAGAACTGTTTTGTCCAATATGGCAACTGCTAGTGACATGCGACTATTTAAATAAAATTGAAGTGTCATTTGTTCAGATATACTAGCCACATTTCAAGTGTTCGATAGCCACATGGGGCTACCATATTGGATAGTGCAGGTGGAGAGTATTCTTGTCCTCACAGAAAGTTCTATTGGATGGCACTGATGTAGAATATACCAGGTCCTAGATTTTGAGAATTTTTGAATTGCAAAGTCAAATTATTTCTGTCCATTTGTTTCCATTTATCTCAACAGAGCATCATCCTGCTGTCTGTCCATCCATCCACCCACCCACTGTCCATCCATCCATCCACCCACCCACCCATTCATCCACACATCCACCTGTCCACTTATCCATTCTTCCATCCATGTATCCACTCATCCATCTACCCATCTACCCATCCACCTGCCTACCCATCCGTCTGTCTTTTCATCCATCTACCTATTCATTCATCTGCCCACCCATCTGTCTACTCATAATCCATCCACTCAGCCATCTTTTCATCTACCTAGGCATTTTGTCATTCTGTAAATGATGATAGCATGCAGCGGTACTTTGATAAATATTTATTAAATAAAAACTATAGAATGGTTGACTTGTCCTCTATCCCAGGCTTGGGTACTAGATGTGAGTGTGTGTGTGTGTGTGAGTGCGATGCAATTCCTTACCATGAGCTCGAGGACATGCGTCTGGACTTTCTCCCGGGTGTCTGGACCCCCTTTACCGTATCAGTTTAGGCTTCCTTGCACCATAATCTCTCAAGTCCGCAACTTCTCCTGCCTGAGCTGGTTAATAAGCTGGCTCCCATGGAAGAGGTCTGGCTTCACGGAGCTGCCCTTTATACACAAAAGCCCCATAAGCTTTTAGGGTGATGCTCCTGGGAGCTGGGATGCCCTCTGGCCCTCTTGCTTCCTTGGGCTCCCGTGCTCTTTATCCCCAAGCTCCTGTGTTCCTGCCTGGGCGCTCCTATTTGTGTTCAGGTTCACAGCTCTGACGGGCCCTGGCCAGGGACGGTTTCCCAGTATAGACTCAGAAAACAAAGGAAGATGGTCCCAACAGGGAGCAACTGAGGCGGGGATGTGTGAGGGTTCTGGGCGGTGCCCGGCACGGCAGCCAGCATGCCCATGTCCTGCCCTGCAAGTTAGCTGCCCACCAGTTTTTTTGGCGTGTGTGGTCTTCCCAGATCATGAGGGTTTTTTAGTTAAATGGCTTCACCAATCATGTTAGCAAAGCCTAGAGGTTTCTCACTTTTTGTGACGATTCAACATTCCCTGATCTGACCAGGCCGAGGCCTGGGCCACAGCTGCTGTGCCCTCTCCATTGCGATATTTGGCCCCATGGTGATGGTCAGAGGGATAGGACATGAGGCTCGCTGTGGGGAGCAGCACCTGCCGTGCCTCCCTTTGTCTCCCTCTCTGGGGCTCCTCCCCCGGTGCCCATCGGAAGGCCTCAGGCCTGACCCACTGAGAGCCCCCATCATCCTGGGTATCCCCAGAGCCCCGCTTTGGGTGGGAGGCTGGAATCACCACCCCATTTTGACACAGACACAAATCACTGTTATGATCCTTAAAGATGTGTTTGGTTCTGTAACCCTGCTATCAGATTCACTTGCTCTCGGGTCTCTGCAGAAACCTGAGCTTTGCTGCCTCAAAGCCACAGTTTAATTACTATGGAGCCACATCCTTCTCCCTGTCTCCAGTGGAAAAAGGGAGGCCATCTGCTCATACCTGGGACTGCGCTGGACAAGCCCTGGAGGAGCGGGCCGGGATCAGCCAGGGAGCAGAGCTTCTCTGCTGCAGGCTCCTACCTGCGGGCTGAGCCCCACCAACCTCCCTTACGACTTTAAAGTAAGGCCAGCTTGTGCCTGGCAGAACCCGGGGAGACTCATGAAAATCCCGAGGCTGTGTGGCTGTCACTTGCTGGCAAGGCTTTCCTTAGCCTTCCTGGACGGGCAGACAAAGCCTGGCCTGGTTATAACTGGTGTTTGCTCTGCCCTGGGGATGGGGGACCTTGGGCAGTGCAACTGCCCATCCAGAGCCTCAGTTTCTTCATCTGCAAAATGGTGACCATGATTCCACCACCTCACAGCCTGGAGAAGAGGAAGGCATGAGATGATGCCAACAAAGTACCTGGCGGTCAACATGGATTTGATACTGCCACGGTTACCACGGTCTCTAGTGAGGTAGTGATGGCTCTCGCTAGCTTGCAGGCTTTTTATGAGGATAAAATAAAATGCCATGAGGTACCATCATTTCTTCATTCTGCAGATATTTTTTGAGCGCTGGTGTGCCAGTTCCTGAAGCAGGCACTGGGCATACAGCAATCCATGTAGCACGTCCCCAAAGACACACAAACCCCGTGTAGATGGCAGCAGGCTGTTCTCAACCTAGTGGCAGTGGGCTGCAGCACCTGGACAGGCTGGAGTGTTCCACAATTTACAGCTGGGGAAACTGAGGCCTGAGCTTGGCCCTTCTCCAGCATCTGACGTTGCCTCAAGAGCTGCATTTCTCCCGGACCTCCTGAGACAGCCTCTTACTTCATACCAGCATTCTGGGTGCAGCTGTGGTTCCTGCAGAAATAAAGTATCCGGGCTTTGGGGGTGGTAACAGCCATGCCATGGGGCTGCCAGGCCCTTTGGAGAAGAAGGGAGCTGCTGTCCTCCCCACAGGCAGGATGCTGACTGAGCCTTGGGAGTCACGCAAGCCAGCCCTTCTGCTCCAGGAGCACGTGGGAGGGTGAAGTGGGGGAGTGTCTAGAGAAGACAGCCTCAGGCCAGAGACCCCAGCACTCTGGTGACCTCTGAAACAAACTGCTGTGAGCCATGCTGGGCCCTCCTGGGTAGACTCTGGGAGCTGAGCAGGAGCTGGGGGCACTGGGAGCTGTGCCCGCCCCCACCTCCCACCCTTCCTGCAAGGGAGGTACTGCCCGTGGTAGAAGCCACCAGCCCTGAGTAGAAACTGCCGGGAACTTGGTGTTTTCATATTTGAGGAAGCGGGGGGAGACAGGAAAAGACATGTTCAGAGCATCCCAGGATAGCGCAAAGAGGGAAGCTGGTCCCTCCCAGAGGGTCAGGGGACCACCAGCCCTTGGCGGGGCCTCCATCAGATGAACCTGCTAGGTCAGCTGGAGGGCTGGAGGTTCAAGTCCTTCACCGGGGTGCCGGGGATGTCGGCTGAGGTCCGGGATCTGTGCGTGTGCGTGGGTGTGAGTGCAGCCCAGACACCCAGCCCAGGCCTTGTCCAGGGAGAGGGGCTGTGGTGCAGCCCCCACCTGCTGCCCCCTAAAGCCCGCCGTCCTCCCTCTCCTGCTCCGCTGGTGTCCGTAGGTGCTGGATGGCAGCCACTGGACGGAGTGCCGTGGTCTCGTCTCCCCAGTGGGCGTTCCCCGAAATTGAAGCACGCACAGTTCTCACGTGTGCCGGGGTGTGTGGTTTGGGCAACTGGGCTCAGCTCCAGTTCTAAGGAGAGAGGGGCAGAGGGCTTCTCTGGGGACTCAGCTCCTGAAGGTCCTATTCTTGGTCTCCTTGTCCCTCCCCTCAAGCAACGGATTTTTTAATAGAAAAGTGAACAGTTGGAGGTTGGCTGGAAAGATACTTTTATCTCTGAGTCCTAGGGCGGATTCAGGTGCCCCAAGGTAACTGCTCACCTGCTGGTCTCCCGGAGGCTTCCTGTCCAGCCCTGGATGGAAGGCTCAGGCCTAGCACCTACCTTCCCTTTCGGTCCCTGAGCTGAGTAGTGGGTCTCAAGAATGAGGAAGGGGCCAGGCGAGGTGGCTCACGCCTGTAATCCCAGCACTCTGGGAGGCAGAGGCGGGTGGATCACCTGAGGTCAGGAGTTTGAGACCAGTCTGGCTAACATGGCAAAACCCCATCGCTACTAAAAATACACAAATTAACCAGGGGTGGTGGTGCATGCCTGTAATCTCTAAGGCTAAGGCAGGAGAATCACTTGAACCTGGGAGTTGGAGGTTGCAGTGAGCCAAGATCACACCACTGTACTCCAGCCTGGGCAACACAGTGAGACCCTGTCTCAAAAAAGGTGGAGGAAGATACTGCTGGGAACTCCGGTGCATGGAGGGGAACCAAGCCAGGCGCCGTGTCTGGTGCAGCTGGAGTGCCACCAGGTGGGTGGGCGTGGTGGGGGCTACAGACAAGCCATCAATCACCACACTTTAGCAGTGGGGCTTTGGCAGTGAGGTTCATCTGATGGCTGTGTGGCTGAAAAGGGAGACTCTGTAGACACCCACCGGTGCTCTGTAAACCATGCTTCCTTTCTGGGGTGACAAGCTGGATCCTCCCTGTTGATGGGAAAGCAGCCTGGAGTTCGGGCTCTCCCCGAGGTCCTGGGCGGGTCCACATGGTTGTCATTCATCAGTGGTGGTATCGGACCGTAGATCAGGGAGATGGAAAATCTAGGAAGCTGGACTGTGGCTCTGACCTCTCTGGATCCACCTATAGCCATTGAACATTATTTGCTTTAAATTTGTCATTATGCACATCTGCAAGACGTATCCACACATTTGAGATTTATCCAAGTCGTAGCATGATGGCTTGTGCAGTAGTATACATGCAGGTACGTACACGCACACACACACGTGCACACGCACATACATACAGTGTCTGTCTTTCCAATTAACTATATAGGAATGATCAAAGGAGAACCTTCCATGCCCCATGAGAACCGCCGAAGAGATGGAGTGAGCCGAGCGAGCTGGCAGGCTGGGTGTGCATGGGTGTACCTGAGTGTGCGTGTCTGGAGCTGTGGGAACCTGGAGCAGGGAGGCGAGGGCTCAGGGCAGCTGGGAACACGCTGTAAGGGGAACGGCGGTCTCAGCTGGGAGGCGGAATTGGATAACAGGAGGTGGGTTGGACAGCGTCCCCCAGGGAAGGAATTAAGGCCTTCCCTCTTGTTTTCTCGGAAGTGTTTGGAAGGGAAGGCGGACACGGAGCTAACTGGCTGCCTGGAAGGAAGTGACCTGGGAAGCCTGTGACACCAAGTCGGGCCTGGGAGGCTCCTGCTCCCTCCGGGCCCCCGGACGCTGAGTGTTGCCAAGGTGGCCAACGTGGGGAGAGGCCAGGCAGGGGCAAGGGCAGAAGGCCTGGGGTGGTCTCAGGAGGGGCCCCTGCGGCTGTGACCCCAGCCAGGCTGTGCTTTCTCTTCTTCCTCATGTTGCTGGGGAGCCTCCCATCAGGCGAATCTTGGCTTCTTGATCCAAAACCCAAACACGGTGGTTCCTTCTGTCTTTCCTGGTAGACGTGCTCCTCTGGCAGGGGCGAGGGAGAGGGCAGGGAATGGGGACCCTGGACACCCTTCCCAGCGCGGGATTCTGATACCTTCTCTTAGCATGATGCAGGCGCAAGGATCCGCATGGACTTCTTTCTTTTTTAAAAATAAGCCAAATCAAAGATGCTCTCAGCAATGGAGATGAAAAGACAGAGCGGCCTTGTCTGCCCCCTTCTGTGCTCCTTCCCCCCTAGGATTCATTATTGTTTTTCTAGAACAAGAAGGAAAGAGTTTTATTTGTAGGAGCTTTCTTTTTTTCTTTTTCCCCCCCTTAATGATATGGTGGGTGGCGGTGGTAGCATGTTTTTATTTTATGTTATTTTTTATCCCTTGCTGCTTTGGAGGAGGGTGGTGGTGTCTGAGTTTGGGGTGCGGGTGTTGGGAAAGGAGTTCTCTTGGAGAGGAGCGAGGAGAGCAGATGTTACTCCCCCATGTCTAGAAGGTGGGGGGAGGGCGGTGCTGTTCAGGAGGTGAGGAAGGACCCGAGTTATGTAAGAGCTTCAAGGAGGCGGCTCGGGGGACTAGACAGAGTCTAAGGACACAGGCTTGTGCCCTGAGCCCTGGGGAAGGCAGCCAGGTGCATCTGCAGGGAGCCTGGTGGCTGTGGTAGGGCAGGTGCGGCAAGGGCAGGTGGATGGCAGGTGTCAGGGCTGGCAGGGGAGGCGTGGAGGGTGGGGCACCCTGGCAGGAGGAGTACGCTTCTCGAAGCCTCGAGGGGGGACTCCTGATCCTCCTGCACCTTCTTTCTCTTCTCTCCTCTTCATTCTCTGCTTTTCTGTCACCTCCTTCTCCAAATCAGTGCCCCAGCGACTGGGGAGACAGCTTCCCTGTTTTCTGTATTTCCTCAATGCCTCCTTCCACCAACACCAGCGATCACTGCGTTGAATAGAGTCAGCCCACGGCGGGGCCCGATGTGCCAGCCCGCCTGAGCTCACAGCATCCTCGGGGGCTGATTCTGGTACTTTTCCGTTGTGTACATCTCCAGGTTTCTTCCACGAGGCTGGATGAAACACCACGCGAATGATAGTGAGACAGGGACCGATCACTGTCGGTCCAGGTACTACACCAACCAGCCCTCTGGGCTCAGCTTACTCTCTGGCAACACAGAAGTGCCTGACCCCTAGGGTCACTGTGAGGTTGGAGCAGGACCGTCTGTGGGCCTCACCTCCACCTTAGCACACCGGAGGAGCTGTTACTGCCCGGGGGTGGGCTGAGGGGTGTTTCAGCCCCTCTGCTCCAAGGTGCACGTTTCCCTTGCTTGGTGCTACAGCTCCTCCGACTACCCCCTCTCAGGCTGCTTGGGGGCACCCTGGCTCAGGGGTGGGGGGCTCACCTTGCATCTCACCCTGCATCCCTCCCTTGCCCTACTTGGCCCACCCTGGCTGTGTCTTTCCTGGTTGACCAGTAGCTCTGAATGACTGCTGGACGGTAGCCAAGAATCACACCGTGCTGTGGAATTCAAGCTCCATTTGCACTAATGAGTTAATGGGCTTTGTACCCGAGACCGTGGGGCTGGAACGCGCGCAGCATGCTTAATCTTCACCGAGCACTTCATCTACCTTGGTTGGTGTTTATTTATCAGCTTGTTTGTTTCTTCGTTTTCCTCGGAGGCCCTGATCAAGGAGGAGCTGATGAAGGAAGGAGTCTGAAGTTGGCAAGAAGGCCTTGGTTTCGCTCCGTGCTGAGTGGTTGAAGCCTACCCCGTGAGAGACGGAGGGTGTCGAGCACCTGTGTGGTTCTGAGGGGGTCCTGCTTGTCAGGAGGGGAAATTCTACCCTTGCGGGGGGGTGTGAATGTTGACGTTTCAGGAAGCCTTTCACTGTGGACCACTGTGATGCAATTTTGTGTGGCCCTATCTGAGCTTCTGCTTATCAGGGAGTCACAGTGAAGGCAGCATTGGGCTCATAGAGCTCTGAAGATGCAGCAAACCCGCATCTGTGCTGTCCTGTGGTCCTGGCACAGAGAAGATGCTCAGTAAGGCATGGCGGAGGTGATTTCATGCTGGTCTCCTGGTGGTTTTGGAAAATCACTCATTACCAAGGTTGCAGAGATATGGTTCTGAGCATTGGATGTATTCTCCTTTACGGTTTAGCTGCCAGATGCTGGGTTACATGTGGCCAAATGGTTGTCTTTCAGGCTTGGGGTTGTGGTTCTGAGAGAGGCAGCTGTGACGTGCAGGGGTCTGTGCCTGCCTGGACCCGGATGGCAGCCACCGGCCACGGGAGAGAGCTGGGGAGCTGACGTATGCAGAGTGAAAAATGCACGCCAACTCCAAGACCCAGCACACAGACAAAGCATGTAAAACACGGGATCAATAACCCCTTATACAGATTTTACATATTGACCCAAAAATATTTTGAATATATTGGGTTAAATATGTGATTACAATTAATTTTATTTGTTTTGTGAAAAAAATCCTTATATTTTGAGATGGGGTCTCTCACTCTGTTGCTCAGGCTGGAGTGCACTGGCGTGATCTTAGCTCACTGCAATGCAACTTCTGCCTCCTTGGTTCAAGCAATTCTCCTACCTTAGCCTCTGGAGTAGCTGGAATTACAGGTACCCACCACCACGCCAGCTAAGATTTGCATTTTTAGTAGAGATGGGGTTTCACCATGTTGGCCAGGCTGGTCTTGAACTGCTGACCTCAGGTGATCCACCTGCCTCAGCCTCCCAAAGTGCTGGGATTACAGGTGTGAGCCACCACGCCCAGCCTAGAAAACTTAAAATTGCCTGTGGGACTGGCATGCTATTTCTGTCAGACAGACTGGTCTAAACCCAGCTTCCTGCACAATTTCATTACCTTCTCCTTGGCCCTTGCTAACCGCATTGGGGAGCCCCTGTGAGTCTGCAAAGGGCAGCCAGGGAGGGTGAATCCGCTGCCCTTTGGGAGAGACCCCTGAGCTGTCTGAATTTGCGTCTGCCCCAGTTAGATACTGCTAGGGTTTTCAGGAAACAATTTCCAGCTTTGTAAATATCCATTGAAAAAAATAAAAAGGAATCTATTATTTTGTCAACCTTCACAACAACCTGAACTTATAAAACGCCTCTCACATAGAGGTCTCAGAGCGTTGCACGATAAACAATACATGAAAAAAAACGTTGGCGCTCTCATGGAGTTTCAAGGCAGCAGAGAACGTGCTTTCGTTCTGTAAAAAGAAACACTCACGGGAAGGCCCTGGCAGCCCGCATGGGGACCCTGGAGGAGCCCTGCGCTCCGTGGCCCACCTGGTGACATTGGCAGGAGGTGTCACTCTGCCCTCAAAACTGGTGCCATCCAACGTGAGGGCCCCGGAACAAGCGAGAGAGAGAATGGAGAGGGACTCTGCCAGGGAGATGAAGAAAGGTAACTGATCAGAGCGGAAAGGATTGAAACAAAGCCAGACCTTCCACTAAATCCTGCTCCAGGATGGGCGGTGTCTTGCAAGGAGCCGGGTGGGCCTGAAGAACCGTCTTGAGGCCTAGGGGTCTGATGGTCACAGCGTGACCGACCAGGGTGCAGAGAGGGCAGTGGCGGCTTTGCCTTCTGCCGTCACCATCACGTGGGCTTGTGTGTCAAGGGGAGAAGCTGTGTCCCTTCCACCGTTCTTGGCTTTAGGTCCCTGGAGTGCTGAGACAGAGCTGCTTCCTCCCAAGGGACAGGCAGACGCGCCGCGGGCCACGGGCTCCAGGCGCCACGGGCACTTTGTATACTGAGTAGGGTGGTACATGGTAAGCTTCTCTTATTTTTATTTTCTCGTTTTTGACATTGTCCTTCAGTTCCTCTTCCACGTTCCCCGTTAAGCTGTTAAATCATTCCATTTATTTAGTGCGAGTGTTTCTGAGAGCTCATTTTTATCTTGGTGAAAACCAGGCTTGCTCATGGGCACATAATGAAATTGCATAAATATACCCTTAGCTTGGAATCTAATTTATTTTTCCTGTTCATTATGGGGTAGAAGGCCATTATGAAATGTATAACTTTTTTTTTTCCAGTGCTGGAATTGAAAGGCTGTGGCTTGGGCTCTTTTTATTCTGATGATTTTGTCCTGATTCAATTTAAAGCTGGTTAGAGCTCAAATACTGGAGCGTAATTGACAAAGATCAGTGTGGGTTGTAACGCTAATGTCTCGTCTGTGGCTGCTGTGGCTCAGCAAACACTCGGGTTAAGCTGCAGTTCCTCAGAGGATACCTGGGCCTGCAGAGCCGCCCAGGCCTCAAGGAGAGGGGCGAGAGGGAACTTTCCTGGTCCTGGGTGTCCGGCTGGGATGCTCTGAAGTGGAGTCCAGCTGGCACTAACTGGATTAGGACGGCTGAGGACGCCACCGACTCTAAACTCTCGGAAATGCTTAGAAACCCCTTCAAGAACATTTCTTCGACCTCTGCTTTTACAGATGGGAGCACTGAAGCTCCAGGAGGTCGAACAACCCACAACCTGGCGGAGGCCACACGGGCTCCAGGCCCGAATGCAGCCCACGTCCATGTACTACAGCAGTACACGCATGACATGGAGCCTCCCTTTGGAAGCAGTGGCCCGGGCCCCTCTGTGCGGGGGAGTGTGCATTGCGTGGGAGGAGAGGACAGAAGGAGCGCCTGGCAGTGGGCGGACCCCCCAGGATGCTGGCTTTGGTGTAGATGTGGGGCAGCCCTGCCTGACACGCTGAGGAGGAGTCTGGGACTGGGGCCTGGACGCCTTGCGTCTTGAGTAAGTGGGTGCCAGCCCCGCTGCCGTGCGCCAGGGCCCACACTGTTCATTTGTCTCCCTGCATTTGCCAGCTCCCTTCCATGTGCTGGGCACTGTGAGGCTGGGACACAGTGTCGGAGAGCCCCTGACCCTGCTCCAGAGGCTCAGGTCTTAGCAGGATGAGTTTAAAGTGACATCCCGGCTCTCAGGTCGGAGCCACGCTGAACATCAACATCCGCTGAAATGCTGGGGCGGAGTCAGAATGTTCTTGGAGGGTGATGAGTGGTCAACACCTGTGCGTGTGCGCGTGCGATTATCGGGAGAAAGAAACATCACCCTGGACACAGCAGATTTTCATGAGGAAGGAGAGGAGGTGGATCCATTAAAATGGCAGAGATTGGTGAAGCTGTTTCTTCCTTTTCCTCCCGTTGTCCCTCGGGTTGCCAGATAAGACACAGGCCATGCAGTGAAATTCGGATTTCAGATGAATGACGAAGGTTTTTTGTACAGGTATGTGTCACACATCGCGTGGGACCTGCTTACACTAAAAACCAAACCAAAGCTTTGCTGTTCATCTGAGACTCAGAGTTAACCGTGCCCCGTGTTCCTGTCGCCTAAATCTAGGACTCTACGTGTCATAGCACAGAGACTTGAAAGGCTTTACTTTGAAATCACGTTCTTGGTCATTTAAAAATTCGGTTGTGTGAGCTATAAAGTTGTTTGTTCTTACAGAAGTGTATACAGTGAAATGAATGGTCCGCTTCCTCCCTCCCCGGATCCAACGCTTCTGGGGCAACCTCCGACCTCCAGTTGTTAGCCACTGTTAACCTGCAATTGTTAACCAATGTCTCCTCCCAAACCGGTGCACAGACCCTGCCGTGCACCACGTGGTTTCCTGGCACGTGTAGGTTTCCTGGAGAAAATCCCAACAGTGGACTTACTGGGGCAAAAGTCTGTGTATCTTACATTTTAACCTAAAACTACACCTGGGTTACTTTATAAAAAGTCAAAAATATTGATAGATCCCTCCACACTCTGTGATTCTTTATTTGATTCCCACACCAACACCAGTTACTGTTACTTTTTTTTACTCGAGACGGCATCTCACTCTGTCCCCCAGGCTTGAGTGCAGTGGTGTGATCACGGCTCACTGCAGCCGTGACCTCCTGGGCTCAAGTGATCCTCCCACCTCAGCCTCTCAAGTAGCTGGGACTCCAGGTGTGTGCCACCATACCCTCCTAATTTTTCTTTCTTTCTTTTTTTTTTTTGTAGAGACTTGCTTTTGCCACGTTTCCCAGGCTGATGTCAAACTCCTAAGCTCAAGGAGTCCTCCTGCCTCAGCCTCCCAAAGTGCTGGGGTTACAGGCATGAGCCACCACACCTGAGCAGTTTTTATTTCTTATTTTTCAGTCTGAGCATATAAAACATCTGATTTTAGTTGCATTTCCCAGCTTCAGGAAGGTTGAGTATTTTTTGTGCATTTCTTAGTCGTTTGCATGTGTATTTCTGTGAACAGCCTGTTCAAACACTTTTTCCTTGTTTTCATGGGGTTGTTTTCTTATTAATTTCGGAGCACTCTTTACATATGGGTCATACCCATGCTTGGCTTTACATACAGTGTTGAGGTTGCTTCTGGGCTGCTGTGATCAGACCCTCCCCTGATCTCTGGGGCTGGGACCTGAGCTCACAGTGGTGGCCTTCTGGGTCTCCTGGGAATCACAGATGTTCAGCCCACACAGGGGCACCTGTTGCCTGCCAATCTCATCTTGGGTGTGAAGGAATCACACAGAGCTGGAGATCCTCTGTGAATGTGGCACTGGTACTGCCCTAAAGGCAGAGGTTGGCCGGGATGATTCTCAAAGCCCACCCACCTTTCCTCTCCTGCTCTTAGAAAGCTCAGCTCCAGAGCAGGGAACTCGGCCTTGGAAGGGAGGTGGCACAGAGGCTTCCTGCCCTGACTGTGGTTGTCCCTGCCTCCCTCAAGGCCAAATTTTCCCTTCACTGCAGGGAGGTGCCTCATGGGCTCCCAGGTGGGAGGAAAGGGGCATAGAAAGGAAACCTCCAGCTGCCTGTCTCCGCTGAAGCCAGGTCATCTGTGCATCGTTCATTCCTCTGTCCATCCAAATGGCTTAGTTAAGTTCCTGCTGCACACCAGGCACACACACAGGCTCCTGATGCCACGGGGCCATTAGCCTGCGGGAGAGAAGACTCACTGTGTGGTTGCATGTATTCACCACAGCCTGGGAAGGGGCGGCTCCTCTACGGAGGTTTTACATGTTGGGGGTTTGCATTTGCAACATAGTCAAATGGTGAAAGGACAGCCCGGCTCAAGGGGAAGAGCTGACTGGCATCTCTGCCCAACCCCTGTGCCGGACTCCAGAGTGCTGCGTATGGAGACCCTGCCTAGTGCTGCCCCCTCCAGCACCCTCACTCACAGTGCCCGATGCACGTTTGAAGGGAAGCATCTCCTCAGGGGGTGTATCTCCTCGGGGGTGCGGACGTGCCTTGGGCCTCCATGTGTGCTCATCTCCCCCGCCCCCACTAGCCCGTCCTCCTGGGACACTTGGGGTCCATTCTGTGACTTGCTGTAGGAGGGACAGTGACCACCTGGGGATGGCCTGGCCCAGGAGCTGGGCACAGAGAGATTCACCTCCTCAATTTGGGGTGGAGAGGCAGGGGTCATAATTGGAACTGGGAGCTTTAGGGGACTGGGGAGAGGGTAGGCCTGTCACGTTGCTCTCCAGTTTCAATGTCTGTCGTGAGCAGGAGGAAGTAGATTTGTCCCTTTTTGTTCAAAGGCAGAAACAGGACCTGTGGGTGAGGGTTCTAGGGAAACAGAACTTGGCCAGTCTAAGGGAGTCATGTGTCCAGCATGGCCCAGGAGGAGCAAGGACCCTGTCCCCCCTTTGGCACTGTGGGGGACACCCACTGTGGCAGGCTGGCTGTGTATCCCTCATGTCCAAATCCTAACCTCCCACACATGTGAGTGGGACTTTATTTGGAAATAGGGTCTTTGTCATCAAGTTAAAATGAGGGTGGGCCTTAAATCCAATGACTGGTGCCCTTCTAAAAAGAGGGGAGGATGGATGTACAGGAGAGGGCACATGAGGATGGAGGCAGAGCTGGGGGTGATGCAGCCACAAGCCAAGTGCACTGAGCACCGCTGGCAATGCCAGAAGTCGAAGGGGAAAGGGAAGAGCCTTCCCTAGCATCTTTGGAGGAAGCACGGCCCTCCCTGCGCCTTGATTTCAGACCCCGGCCTCCAGAACTATGAGAGGATAAACGTGTGTTGCTTTCAGCCAGCAAGTTTGTGGCGATTTGTTACGGCAGCCACACATCACACACGTGCCTGCCAAGCAGGTCCCTGCTTCCCGGCTCCATTAGAGGACGGATGATATAGTGTGGGACTCTGAAAAGTGCTAAGCCAGGACGGGGCACACTTGCCATGTGGCTGGTTCCTTCAGTGGGAAAACACCTGTGACTGAGGAGGCCCAAGGGTGGCAGGCTTTTCATCAAGGCAGTGGATCCCCGTTGGCGGGGCTGATGCAGCCAAGGCGGGTGTTTTTGGAGCTGTAATTAAACAGGGCCACTGGGATGGCAGATTTACAGATGCCCAGGCTTCTGCAGTGCTGTATTTTATTGGAACACACATAACCGGGCCTGTGCAGGGCAAGACAAGGGCACGTCTGATGGTGATTAGAATAATGGGGTGGGCTGGGTGTTGTGGCTCACACCTGTACTCACAGTAGTTTGGGAGGCCAAGGCAAGTGGATCATTTGAAGTCAGGAGTTTGAGACCAGCCTGGCCCACATGGTGAAACCCTGTATCTCCTAAAAATACAAAAATTAGCCGGGCGGTAGTGGCGCACACCTGTTATCCCAGCTACTTGGGAGGCTGAGGCAGGAGAATCACTTGAGCCTGGGAGGCAGAAGTTGCAGTGCCACTGCACTCCACTCTGGGCGACAGAGTCGGGGTGTCTGAGGCTGGACTGCCTGGCCACGGGGATTGCAGCTCTCCCTCCCCAGCCAGCTTAATTCTAGCCAGGAATGGAATTCGGGAGAGGGAAGGGAGAAGCAGGCCTGTTGGTGCTTAGGGAGGTGTGGAGAGAGGGCCCTGTGGAGATAACCCTGCCGCTGCTGGTCACGGGCGGGGGTGCAGTGGTAGGGGGAGCTGTGGAGGGGGTTTGTGACTGAGGGGGAGCAGAGACCAACCCGTGGCCCCTCTCTGTGTGGACTCTTCCAACCCTGTTCCTTGGAGTAAGTGGCAGCCGGTGGCCCTTGAACATGCAGACAGCTCAGCACTGTAGGCTTCTTGGGCGTAGAGGACAGGTTATTCCTATGTCAGAATGACTGTCCCCAACACAGGCAACCTTGCCTAGAAGGGCATGCTGTGTCTTTTTGGGCTGGCTATCCTGCCTTGCCCTGAGCCCCCCAGAATGTGGTCTGGCCAGGCCCCCCAGCCATGCAGCTGACCTGCAAGCCCAGGAAACTTGGAGGGGCAGGCAGGCCCCTTCTACCCTGTGGGTCATCTGAGGGCCTCATTCATTTGGGGTGATTCACTTGGGCAACAGGGGAGAAAGTAAAGGAATTGAGAGCTTGGAGGCCACTGTCCCCTCATGACACTCTCTGAAGGGCAGGTAGGAGCAAGCTTTGCTAGAGACAGGCCTTGCCAGTGTGCTGACTTCTGGGATCCTCTGTCACTCTCCCTCTTCTCCTGACCTATGGGTGATCCCCAGATCCCACCAATGAGACATAATGTCTTTTGGGAAAGGGAGGAAGGAATTGGCTTCTGTGAATAGCACTTGGCTTCTGAGAGGGGCCTTGGGGTGCTGCCGTGGAGCTCCCACTTCTAGCCCAAGGGGGAGGCCGACGCTGAGGGTAGTAGCAGAGCAGGCAGGGGACAGGACCCGTGTCCTTGAGGCATAGAGAGGGAGGGGCCGAATCACCCGGCCCCACAGCTGCCACAGCCTGAACTTCCTGTCACGTGACTGGCACCTTTCCTTGTGGCTTCAGCAACTTTGGGTCAGGTTTCTGTTGGTGCAGCTGAAAGCGTCCTAACTGATTCAGCTGGGATTCCTCTGGGCGTGAGAGCTGCCCACACGGCAGCCCCCAAGAGCTGAGTCTCCCATGCTTCTCCCCTCGGCCCTCGTCTCTCTGGGCCCAGTCTCTGGGGCACTTGTCAAACCGACTTCCAAGGAGGGTGACGACCTCCCTCCATCTTCATTCTGCACATGGCAGGTGGGCGTTTTCCTGAAGGGATTTCCCTAAAGCACATTGAGAAGGGAAACTGGAATCAACTGGGGAGACACGATGCGCGGTCACGATGTTTGACGAGCATGATTTTGTCTCCAGACGCCGCTGTTAGGTCATGGTGGGTCTGGGGGCTGGCAGGGCAATGCGTGTTCACTGTTGGTTCTACCCCCAGGGCCGCCCTCTTTCTTGGATTTGCTACCAAGCTTCAGGGACCAGTGGTGTGGAACAGCCTCTGGCCGGTTCCAAGGCTGGACTGGAGAGGGTGTCAGCCCCTCCAGGACCTGGGGAGCACCCGGCAGACCCCACAGAGCTCCTATTTCATATGTGAGGGATGCACCTCGCTCTTGCCAGAGCCAATGTGAGTCCTGTGGGACCCCCTTGGATTCAGATGCTAACCCCTCCCACCTCCCTCTGAGCCACTCCCGGGCCTCTCGCTGGGGAACGGCTTGATGATGTTCTGACGACTGCAGTCCTACGGCCTCAGAAATATCCAGACAACGTCCCACCTGCAGGGAGGGGTAGGCAGCCCTTCGGAACAGCGATGCCGGCTCCTCCTGAAGCCGTCACCAGCTATGGGCAACGAGGTGTCCTGTCTCAAGCCGGATGACATTTTGGTTTTTTGATATTGGAGAATTTGGACTAAAGAGAGAAAACACGTTTGTTTACAAAGGGCATTTTCATACTGAATGCTTAATTGCAAGTTTCCATGTTGTGAAATTTCCTCTCCTGCCCTCAACCATACCTTGAGTAGTTGTCTAATTCGGCCATTTAAAAATGCTATTGTGGAAGAATACTTAATGATTTGGTATGACATAGAGTTAAAAGGGAAAAAGTTACAAAATGGAATGTACAGTATGATCCCACTTAGAACCCAAAATACACATTCTATGCATAGGAAAGTCTGGGAGTGTATATATGCTCAAAATTTTCACAGGAGTTATTTCGGGTTAGTGGGATTATGGGTTATTTTTATTTTCTTCTTTTTGCATATGTGTAGCTTCTAAATTTTCTACAGTGAATATGTATAACTTTTATAATAAGGAAAAAGTGATACCACAGATCTTTCTAGAGGCTGCTCAGACTCCCTGACCAGAGATGACCCAGGCTGCCCTCCCGTGCTACAAAGCGCCCATGACCAGCCCCTGGGCTCCCCAGCGGGGCCACATCCTGAGAACTTCCCCTTCCCTGTCACTGGGTATTGATGCCTCATGCTCAGGGGACCCTGGCTGTGCAGAGCTGATGCTGGTTTTTGTTAGGGTTGAAGTAATGGAAATGCTTTTCAGAAAACTCCCGCAGTTGGCCGGGAGAGAAAGAAATAGTCATGGCAGAGCCTGGAGGCCCCGCCCCGGCAGGTGCAGACTGTGCTGAGCACGGAGCCATGGGTTTTATGTTGAGCACGGAGGGATGGGTTTTAATGGCCACCCTCGATGGCAATGTCACCATTCCTGTTCTGCCACCACCAGCCAATGGGCATGGCCAGGTGCAGCCTTGGGAGAATTTTCAAGGTCTGGACTCGACTCTCTGCCTCCAGTTGGGGAGGACAAAGAGCTCAGCCTGTCCCGGTCCTGGGGCCATTCTACAAGGGAAACATAGGGCAGAGGCCATGAAGTAGAGTAGGCATGAAATGCCTGGTTCAAATGCCAGCTACCCTCAGCTGGTTCTTAGGAACTTCTCTAAGCTCAGTTTCCTTCATCTAGAGAATGGGGACAATGCCTCCTTCAGAGGGATGTGAACGCTAAAAGAAATGACAGGAGTCAGGACCTTGCCTGGGACCTGAGGCCGGGCAACTGCTACGTCTTTCTTTCCTTGAAGGAATGCTGAGTCCAGCTGGGGACAGCCCTTTCCCTTGGTGTAAACTGGTAAAGTCTGCTGCCAGAGCTTCTGTCTGTCAGCTGAATCAAACACGCACCTGCTGAGAGCAGTTTCGACAGGGGCTGCCCCTCCTCTGACACGCGGCGTGCATGCGTGCACATACACTCACACACACGTGTTTAATAGTCACCTGAGGAAAGGGAGTCACGGGGCAGGAATCGGTGGTTGTGGCCTTGCTTGTGTCCCAGGATTCTAGAAGGTTACCGCACTGGCAATGTGAGGACAGCAAGGCCAAGACTCTGTGCCCCATGCCCCCTTCCCACCCTTGTCAAGAGTGGGGACAGAGGCAGGGGCCACTGGCTGCTCCGTCCTGAAGAGCAAGCTCCGGGTGGTGGCATCCGTGGCTCCCAGCCTGGAGCGTGGACCTCCACCGCTGACCGAGGTTACTTCCACTCCTCCAGCCTCCCAAATGTGGCCCCCTGCCCCATCCACTCACCTTGGATCTGACCCTTTCTGTCCATCTCTGCAGCCACTGCACCATTATCAGCTCTGGCCGAGGCTCCCTGCCTGCAACCTGGTTCCTCCTCTGTCCGAATCCAGATGCTTCTCTGCAGTACAAATGAGCTCACCTGGGCCCCACCTCAGCCCCCTCTGTGCTGCCCCGGGCTCTGCATGGAGTCCCAGCCTGGAGCTGGCTGGCCTCCGGCCAATACTCTTCTGCCTTTAGGAGCTGCATGGGATAACGTGTACAAAGGGGAAACTGAGCCTTACTCTTCCTCCTCCCTGCTCCCCTTTCCAGGGCAGTTATTCACACTCAGATCATTTGCCCTGAGGACAACTTTGTTAAGTCAGGTGAGAGGTTCCAGGGTAATTCTGGTGCTGCCACCTGAGAAGAAATTAAGCCAAGATCTAAAAGAATCCCCACACATGGTAGCGGGTCATCTGTATTCAGGTCTGCTTCACTTTGTGGGAACCTGAGCCCCTGTGTGCACAGCAGAATCTGGGCTCAAGGGTCCGCATCCCTGGAGGACCCTCCCCGGCAGCAGCCGGCGCCTCTGGCAGGGTTTGCTGCAGCAGGCACTGTCCGGCCTGCTGTGTGCCGAGCGGTGGTCAGCGGCCTGGCGGTCAGCTGTGAGGGATGCATCCCCGATGAAGGTGAATCATGGAGAACGTGATTGATTTGCCCAAATTGCTTGGACCCAGATTTTCAGGAACCCATCTGGGCTTGATAAGAGGTAGAGCTCTTTCGATTCTAGATTCCCAGGGAGCTTATGTTCTGGGGAAACTGGGTGCGTTTGCTGCCAAAAAGGGCTTTATTTTTAGCTAAATGTGAGAAGGAGAGGAGGGTCCCCTTGGGAGGCGGCCAAGGCTGGCGTTGGGACTGGCCTTAGAGGGGCCCGTTATCGTCTCACTTTTGGGAAAGGTTTTCCCTTCTGCAGGCAGTGACGTGGGCTGAGATGTGAGGGCATGGCCACGGGTGGATTATTCCGCCTCCCCCGTGAACTCAAATGAATACCAAAGCAGCCAGCCAGCACGCGTTCTAAATTTACAGGGCGCCTGTCCTTCACTGGCTGCCGAGAAGTGAAGCTGCCTTGGATGCTGAGAACGCTCAGCCGCCGAGCTGCCCGGGCCCACCTGCTTGCCGGGGCCGCCCTCCTCCGCACACGCAGCCAGCCTCCTCATGCATACCTGGGGCCTCCGGGCGGCGAGCAGAGGCTGACAGGGAGGGTGGGCACCTGCCCTGCAGACCCTCCCAGGATGGCGGCAGGAGCCCCTCCCCCATGGGTGAGCACAGTCTATGTGGGGCTGAGAAGTGGGGTCTGGGGACTTGGGAGTGACAGTGGGGCTTCTCCGTGCGGTACCTCCCGAGAAGGAGTCCGCCTGTGCTTCCGAGGAGAAAGGGGGCAGATTCCGCGCGGATGACTGTTAAGTCTTGAGCCTGGAGCAGCCCCTGGACTGGGGGACAAAGCCCCAGCGACCTTAGGGCAGAGGTCCGAGAATGCCACCAGCCCACAGTATGACTCCAGCATGTTCATCGTAGCTGCCTTCCTGCTGCATGGCATGGCCACGCGGCTCTGAAGGGCCGAGACCGTCTAACCGGTCAGGCCTGGAATATTTGCAATATGAGTTACTTAGAATCCACTGCTGCAAACAGACCCCGTTTCCCAGTGTAGACGGCCTTCTTGGAGCTGCTCTGGAAGCTCCCGTAGGCTCTGTCCTCGCTGGTCCCACGGCACTTGGTGGGCACCTCCCCAGAAGATCAGGCGGGGGTGATGATCCGGCTGAGCCTACTCACGGCCTCTCCAGTCCCACTGCGGGCGCCTGGAGCTGGGGCAGAGGCTCACTCATCTCTGAAGCCCCAGGGCCTACACAGGCTGGCGCCGATCGAGGGAAATGCTGCCATGGTCTTCCTCCACTCCGGTCTCTGTGGTCTGGCTTGCAGGGCTGGGCTGCCTCTTGGTGCTGAATTTCGTGATGGATTCCATCACAGCCTCAAAGGAGGCTACCGTCAGTTGGCCCCCGACTGATGAGCTGTCGGGCAAGCTGTCGCTGAGCCCAGGCTGCAGCGCAAAGGTGGAGGAGGCAGGGCTCTACGCCGTATGCATTTCATACTCTGTGGCAGGTCCTGGCACAAACGCTCTGCTGGTGGACGGGGCCACGTGTGAGGGATTTATTTGCAGAGGGCCAAGGGCCAGGGTGATGAGGACAATTCTGCTGCTCCATGGTACCATCCCTGCTTTGAAAAACAACTTTAAATTGATAACAGGGCAGGTGCCTCACTCCAGCTTGGCCCCCGCAAAGTCCACTCTCTCCGTGGTGCGCTGCTGGAGGCTTTCTCCAGGGCAAGTACGAAGAGAACTCACTCTGCCGGTTCCTTCTCTCCGTGGGCTGTGCTCAGTGCCGCCTAATCTCATTTAAAACACCCTCCCATCCAGGCTTTGTGGGTGTTCATGCTGGCTCCTCCGAGGTGGGGGTGACTTGGATTGGGTGGGGGTTGGCGAACTTCTTCTGTCAAGGGCCAGGTTGTAAATACTCCAGGCCCCTGGCAGGCCAGAAGGTCTCAGCCTCTCAGAGCCACGTGGCTGTGCCGTGCAGCAGGGAGGCAGCCATGGATGAACTCAAGCAAGCATGCTGGGTCCCAGGAGCACGTTGTTCACAAGCACGGGGGGAGCCGAGTGGGGGGTCAGGGGAGCCGGGGGGTCTGGGGAGCCGTGGGGGTCCGGGGAGCTGGGGGGGGTCGGGGGAGCTGGAGGGGTTCTGGGAGCCGGGGGGGTCTGGGGAGCCAGGGGGGTCGGGGGAGCCGGGGGGTCTGGGGAGCTGAGGGAGTTGGGGGAGCTGGGGTAGCCATGGGGGTCCGGGGAACCTGGAGAGCCATGGGGGTCCGGGGAGCCGTGGGGGTCCGGGGAGCCATGGGTGTCCGGGGAGCCAGGGGGTCAGGGGAGCCAGGGGAGCTGTGGGGGTCTGGGGAGCTGGGGGCGTTGGGGGAGCTGGGGGAGCCGGGGGTTTTCGGGGGAGCCGGGGGAGCTGGGGGGTGTCGGGGGAGCCAGGGAGTGGTGGGCGTTGGGGGAGCTGAGGGAGCAGGGTGTGGGGAGCTGGGGGAACCGAGGGAGCCAGGGGAGCTGGGTTTGGCCCTGGTGGGGAGTTTGCCAGCCCCTGTTCTAGAGCCTCGGGTGACAGGCACAGGATGAGCGGTGCCCTCGACCCTTCCTCACTTTCCCTCCTTCCTCCACATTCCACTCTCCTTTGGTTCCTCTGACCGGGAGCGCGCCCAGATCCCAGCGTCGCCTCTGTGGTGTCCCCAGGGCTAGCCGTAGCTGTTCTCCCTCTGTCACAGACCTGTGTCCTCTACCCCTTGACCTCACACGAGCATCGTCCTCCTTTCTGGAGCCCCGGCGGAGCCCACCTGCTTCCTCACTGCAGGGTCAACTGCCTCCCGCCCGCCCGGGGCACCCTCCTGCTGGCCGGCCGGACCACCCCCACTTCGGCCACCGACTTGTTTGCACACATTCCACTCCCACACCCCAGTCTCCCTCCGTCTGCTGTGAGCCATGCAGCTGGTTCCATGGAGGTTTGAAAACACAGGATTAGAAGAGACAGTTCTCCCTAAACGCCTTCCTTCCTGGGAAGTCAAACCCTGTCTTCTGGAGCTTCAGGATCAGGTGATGTGGTGATGGGTCGGCCTTGGCTGGGCTTTGCAGCCTCTTGTCAAAACAAAAAAAATGCCCCTCCACCCCTCACCTTTTGTTTTGAAATAACTATAGACTCACAGAAAGTTGCAAAAGTGCCTGGAGTCCTGGGTACCCTTCACCAGGGAAAGCAGCTTCAGGGAGGGGAATGTAAGTGTCCTTCGGGTGTTACACCCATTCACATGGAGGTGTGTTTCCCTGTCCCCACCTCTACTGTGGCTGTGCTGCTACCTGGGGACAGTTCCTTAACACTCTGCCTTCGATCTGACAAATATTTTTTGAGCAACTACCCTGAGGCGGGAACTGAGGGGCAGTGGGGAGTGAAGACGGACAGACGGACAGGCGCTGTCCCAGTCACACCTGCGCCTGTGAGATGGGAGGGGCTGCTGGGCGGCCGTCCCTGCGAGGGGAGGGTGTCGGCAGGGCCGTGCTGCCTCTGAGCCTCTAGGGGAGAGCCCTCCCTCGCCTCTTCCTGGCTTTGGTAGCTCCCAGCAGAGTCCAGTGCTCCGTGGCTGTGGCTGCCCCCTCCAGCCTCTGCCTCCCCTTCACATGGCCGTCTCCCCTGCATGTGTCTCTGCGTCCCCTCCTCTCCTTGGGACCACACCAGGCCTGCTGGATGGAGGGCTCACCCCGCTCCAAAATGACCCGTTCTTAACTTCTGTCTTAATCACATCTGCAGAGACTTGGTCTCCCAGTGAGCTCCTACTCAGAGGCACCAGGGGTTAGGGCTGCGACGTGTCTTTTTTTTTTGGTTGGGGGGCACAGTTCAATCCACAGCAAGCCCTGACCCGGCAGGAAGAGGGGCGCGTAAGGAGCAGAGGGGGCAAGGACGCGGTCGGCCTCTCTGCTGAGACCCCGAGCCGCCCCCTCCCTTTTGCCCAGGAGCCCCTCCCGGTTGGTTTCTCGCCGAGAGGCAGCAACAGGGATACTCTCCTATTATTGTGGCTGCCAGCACTCCAGGACCAACTGGGTTTACAAAAATAAAGTCGCATCATCTGCTGCCTGTACCGCATCCCCTCAAACAGGTTATGAAGGGGAAGTGGGGGATATCGGAAGCAGATGGAGGAGCCCTTGATTTGCATAAGGAGCCATTTTCATGGCTCAGAAGCCTCCGTGGAGGGAATAATGTATAGAAATACACATGCGTAAACCCTGGGTTGGGAAACAGAGGCGCACTGATCAGCCACTAAAATAGACATGAGAGAGACAAAGCTGGTGGGGGAGGGAGTTGGCCGGGAGAGGGTATGAAGCCCATGGCGTCGCTGAGCACAGAAGTACCAGCCACAGCTGTGGAGCCACGCTCCCCGGGTTCTTTTTTAGTGTTGAGATTTCAGCGCTGGTGGATCTTCTGTATGCAATGGCAGGATGGGTGTTTCCAAGAAGACCTGGCTTTTCTTCTCTCTCCCAGAAGGGCAGTTGGAGAAAGAAAAGAGAGAAAAGAAAGAAAAGGAAGGGCTTAGCTTCCAGCCAGCTGAATTGAAGCTCCTGGCAGGGAAGAGGTGGCGGGCGCACTCTGTGTCCCCAGGTGCAGACAGGAGACCAAGTGGAGCTAAAAGATTCTCCTTTGTCTGGGCGGGTGGCAGGGAGTTTCTTCTGTGCCTAGAGGCAGAAGTAGCCCAGAGTGGCAGGGAGAGAAGATGGGACCCAGCCAGGAGGACAGAGGTGGAGCTCAGGCTGCCCAGGGTGGGGACAGAGGCACATGTCTGACCTGGGGGATTGGCCACTGGTGATGGGGCTGGCAGGTGACTTGTGAGTCTCCCAGCCGTAGGGTCCTTCTGTGTCTGGTTACCTCATAGCCCCCAGCCTGGCTGGCTGCAGAGCTAAGAGAAGGAGGGGGCTGACCTGGTGTCACACGACGGTTTTGTTCCAAACCATCTCATACACTCAGTTCCCTCACCCAAACTAGGTATGAGGGGAAGGTGCAAGGTGAATCACTGTCTGCATAAAACCTTCTGCAGAGACTGAGGCCAGCTTGGTTCATCTGTGCCAAACTCCATGTGTTGGGCAGTGGAACTGAGTGCCCATGTCCATTTTACATTCAGCCACCAGGACTTGGTTTGCTCAGGACTGCAGTGCCCTTCCCCTACTGCCTTTGTGGTTTTTCCCTTTGCCAACCCTACTATCCTCTGCTCTGACCCCTTCCTGCCAATCAGGGTGCTTCCTATCTTATGACCTCATCTGAGAGTGGCTCCAGGGACCACTCGGGGCATTGAGGTCACTGTCCCGACCTCACTCTTTGTCAGTACCTGTCAGTGGGGGAGACAGAGCCTTGCGGAAATTCCCTAGGATTTAGGATCGTGTGATAGGTGACAAAATGCATGATCACCATCCTGGGTTCTCTTTTCATCTTTTCATAGATGAGGCTGGCTTCAACGTGAGCACACGGGGGCTGCCCCTGTGTGGCCCCTCCAGGCGGGGTTCATGGCTGCTCTGGCTACCCTCCGTGGATGACCGCCTGAGAGTCACACTCCCCCCGTGGTGGGGCCACGCGACTTGCCAGCTCTCCCTGAGGGATGGCGAGTGGCAGTGCTGGTGTCACCTCTGGGTAGAGTGGCTGAGTGCTGGCTGCATGGACTTCCTTTCCTGGCTCAGTTCCCTGTGTTGTGGCTGGATGGTGTCGGTGCTGCTGGTGCACCGCAACCAGAAAGCAGCCTAGAGGCAAACGTTTGAGCTGCAGCAGAGCCAATGGGCATCGGGTGTGGTGGCGGCTCGTCTCCGCGGCCAGCTTGTCCTACTGAATCCAACCACTTTTCTTGGGCTTTCCACCCAGGCTGTAGGACAGTGATTCCCATCCTGGGTGGGGAGTTCCAGCATTCTTCCAGTTATCACAAGAGCTGGGTTGAAATTCTAAAGAAAAAATGAGTTTTGATCCCTTTTGAATTAAAATGTACTCATAGAATATATACTTAAACAGGGAAGCGACTTTCCTCTACAAAAATCCAAGCTTAGAAAAATAGATGATGGTGATTGGAATTATAATTTACTTCCCAAGAAATTCCAGCAATGTTCCTTTAGACACTGAGCTCCTGGCAAGCCCAACAACTTCAATTTGATTACGTGTATGTGATTATAGAAACTTTATAGAAGTGCAGACAATTCTGGAATGGCGGTGAGAGAGAGTGCAGTATTGCAGAAATCCAGCTGATACTGGCAGCTGGCCCCTCCGGAAAGATTGGGAAGCACTTTTTGGTAAACTCACCTGTAATGTGGTGACTCCGTGGAATGAGAACAGGAGGCCCTGGCCTCTGGCTCACTGTTTTTTGGGAAACTGGTGATTCTCGCCCCCTGGTGTGCCTGCGGTGCTTTAGTTTATGGCAGAGTTGTCAACTAGGGGGTGATTTTGCCCCTGGAGGACATTTGGCAATGTCTGGAGACATCTTCCATTTTTCCAGTGGGGGGTGGAGTGCTCCTGGAATCCAGTGGGAGGGGCCCAGGGACACCGCTCCACACCTTACAATGCACAGGTTGGCCCCACAACTAGGAATGAATGACCCCACCCCAAAGGTCAACAGTGCTGAACTCTGGTTTTCAGGGCATCCTGAAAGGTTGGGAGGTGTGGTTGGACTCTTTCTATACCAGAGCCCATGAGGGTGATATGCTTTGAGGAACATGGCAGGGCGCTGGCTGTCTGATGGTGGATAATGTGCAATAATCCTTGTTAGCCAACTATGGAATCGTGGAGATCTTAAGCACTCGTGGGACAGAGCAAAGCAGGGCCTGGGGAGATTCGGCTTGGACCCACCCATGATGCTGTGTTTGAGGAGCTGTGCAAACTGGGGCTCCCTGCACACCTGCCGTGGGGCAGAGGCACGTACATTTGGCTTGAACCCACCCGTGACGCTGTGTTTGAGGCACTATGCGAACTGGGGCTCCCTTCACGCCTGCCGTGGTGCAGAGGCACGTGCATTCGGCTTGGACCCACCCATGACGCCGTGTTTGAGGAGTTATGCGAACGAGGGCTTCCTTGCTGTGGGGCAAAGGGCTTCCTTGCTGTGCTGGAAGATGCAGTGCCTATGCCTGCTCCATGCTCTCAGCCCGGCTCAGGGCAGCAGGATTTAACCCCTAGTTCTGCACGTTGCTGGGGGGAGAGAGGAAAGAGCTTTCACAACCTTAAGCTGGCATCCTAGGAGGGGGATGCTGCCACAGATTCAAGGTAGTCACCTGGCAGTGAAATCCCAGAACTGGCCTAAATGCCCACTATGAGAGTGAAGGTATGTTTTTTTGTGGGTGTTTTTCCTCTTTAAAACCATCAGGAGGTTGCCTCCATTAAGCCGGGGGAGGAGAGGTCTCCATTAAACTCCTGTGAAGCTGTTTGCATGCGTTAATGCTGATTCAGAGTGTTTGTAAATATGGGTTCCAGGGAAATGGCTCTGAACCCACAGTGTGTCTGCTGGGTGTTGGTAAGCTGGCCCAAACATTGTTGTCTGCAATACCCTTCCGCCAAGCTCATTTTTTAAATCCAAATGAGGAATGGGATTATTTTATTTTCAGAACTCTCTGTGATCCTGGGGTCCTCTCTGAGGAGGAAAACTCAAAGGTCCCCAGTTATAGAATGGGGGACTTCAAAGGGATCTTAGGGACCATTTAACCAACTCCCTGGCTTTAATATGGGTAAACTGAGGGTCAGAAGGGAAGAGCAACAAGGGGGTCATTAGGGCAGGATGGAAACCTGAACCTCCACTCGAGACTGTGAAGGTCTGGCCACGTTTTCCAGTGCCAACGAGGTGGCCACGAGGAGTGAGATACAGGGTATGGAGAAGCTGTGGGGGATAAAGTATTAGGATGCCAAACTCTTGTCTACTTTGTGAAATTGAGGACCACTCAAAATCTGCTTGCTGGTTTAGAAAGTTTGCCTTTTATTAGTTTTACGTTTTATCACCTTGTGTTTAATTTGTGTGTTTGCCTTGTCTCCTGCCCCACGTGGTTGTGAGTCCCGAGGGCAGGCGGCTCGCCTTATCCCTCACCGGAACCCTGGCACCTGTGGCTTCACCTGCAGCTCCACCGGGCTCAGGAACTCTCTGTCCATGACTGATAGGACCCTTGATCACATCCTCTTTGATTGTTTCACCAGGGGCCACAGAACTCAAAATAGAGAGAAACTCGCCACTGAGAACTTGGGTCTTTTCACCGTGAGGGATGTGAGGAGAGTCATGGAACCTTCTGCGTCAACACGTCCGTGATGTGTCTAGAGCACAGACGGGCCTCTCCTTCCAACCCGTTTCCTGCCCTATGAACACTTAAAACACGGTGGGGTCTGGTGGCAACTGGTGACATTTAGGCAAGTCCAGTTCCCTACTTGAGACGTTTAAACTTTGCTTTTCAGATTGTGATAAAATATACATCACAGAAGATTTGCCATCGTCGCCATTTCAAAGTCAGTGGTATTAAGCGCATTCACATTGTCTCACAGCTACCACCACCACCATCTCCAGAACCTTTCCATACTCCCAGACTGAACGTCTGTCCCCCGGAAACAGCAGCTCCCCATTCCTGCAGGCCCCCAGCCCTGGCAACTTCCATTCTTCTTTCTGTCCTTATGGATTTGGCTCTTCTGGGAACTTCATAATCAGTGGAATCTACGGGATTGTCCTTTTCTGCCTGGTTGATTTCACTCAGCATAATGTCCTCAGGTCTGTCCCTGTTGTAGCCTGCGTCAGAACTTCCTTGCGTGTTTTTTGTTTTTTTTTTTTTTTTGAGATGGAGTCTTGCTCTGTCGCCCAGGCTGGAGTACAGTGGCACAATCTCAGCTCACTGCAGCCTCCACTCCCAGGTTCAGGTGATTCTCCCACCTCAGCCTCCCACGTAGCTGGGATTACAGGCTCCTGCCACCACACCCAGCTAATTTTTGTATTTTTAGTAGAGACGGGGTTTCACCATGTTGGCCGGGCTGGTCTCAAAACCCTGACCTCAGGTGATCTGCCCACTTTGGCCTCCCAAAGTGCTGGGATTATGGGCATGAGCCACCGCGCCCAGCCCTCTTTACTTTGGATGAGATCTGATATTCCTGAGGTGACTCTCATATCCTCTTGGGGGAGAGGCTCTGTGTGTGTGTAGTGTGTGTGTGTGTGTGTTGGGTGAGAGGACTCTAAAGATGATACTGTCTTAATACAACTAAGGATCTCTCAAGCACCCAAATGTACCCTGAAAATAGTTGGAATTGGGTAAAAGCTAGCTCGGGGGTGGCGCGGAGTGGGGATGGCCCCTTAGGGCTCCAGCCCTGCTGCCAGCAGGAGAATTTCTGTATCTGGAAGTGAAGTTTGGGGAACTCCAGCTCCTGAGGATGGTTTTTGAGGAGGGAGAGGATCTCTAGAGACTGGTGGACTTGAGGCTCGGGGTGCCTTTAGGAAGACAGCACGACACAGGGCCTCCAGGTCAGAGCAGTTTCTAGAAAACTAATGGCAGGGAACATTCTAGAAAACCAGTACCAGAGAACCAGCTCCTCAAAGGTGGAGACTTAGAGAGTGGGGAGCTGTTCGCGGGGCGGGGGGTCACAGTGCCGTGAAAACAGGTTTTCAGCATTGGAGGCAACTACACATTTTAGGAGCATTTCAGTTGCCTGAGTTTTTCCGGGGTCTCCCCTCCATGTTGGCTGCACTGATCCCAGATTCCGCTGGGTGGAGGTCAGCCCATCGCCAGCGCCAGGAGCAGCAGCAGGGCCCTCCTTTGCCACTTACTCTGGCCCTGAGTCCTGAGCCACTGACTTCACTGAAAAGTTCCCATGTCTACTTCACTGGCAATGGACGTTCGTTTGGCTGCCCAATCATCTAGAACTTTCCATGACCTGAGATAAAATTTATTTAGCAAAAAACTACCTTAAGAATATATATGTGCATGTGTGACTGTGTGTTTGTGTGTTCACACTTGTCTGTGTGTGTGTCTATGTGTCTGGTGCATGTATATGTGCGTGTGTGCCTGTGTGAGTGTATGAGTGTCTGTGTGAGCATGAGCGAGTGTGTGTGTGTGTATATGTGTATATCTATGCATGAGTACATCTGTGTGACTGTGTGTCCACGTGTGTGTCTGCATGTGAATATGTGTATGTGTGTGACTGTATATCTGTGCATGAGTGTGTGTGTGAATGTGTGTATCTGTGTGAGTATATATCTGCATCTTTGCGAATGTGTCTGATGTACGTGTCTGTGTATATGAGAGTATGTGTCTGGGTGTGTGTGAGTGTGACTGTGTCTGAGCGTGTGTGTGCATCTGTGTGTGTATGTCTGAGTGTGTGTGTCTATGTGTCTGTGTATGTATCTGTGTGAGTGTGAGTGTGTGTCTGTGTGTGTCTGAGTGTGTGTGTATCTGTGTGTGTCTGAGTGTATCTGTGTCTGAGTGTGTGTGTGCCTGAGCATGTGAATCTGTGTCTCAGTGTGTGTCTGTGTGTGTCTGAGTGTGAATCTGTGTCTGAGTGTGTCTGTGAGCATGTCTGAGTGTGAGAGTGTGTGTGTGTGTGTGTCTGTGTGTGCCTGTAGGCACTGGTGCTTTGCTGTGGTTGCTGAGCAGCAGGTCCCCGGCTTCCCCTGGTGTGAGGGGGACAAGCTGTGCCCCTCATGTCTGTGGGCCCCTCCCACACAGCCAGGAGAGGCTCCAGCCGCAGGGCCAGGGCCGGCTTGCCCCGTGTGCCCCCTGCTCGGGAGGCTTGTGCTTGGCTCAGTGCTCTGCCGTCACCATTGTGAGATTCAAACAAGGGCCTCCCAGTTGCATTTTGCTCTGAGGCCTATAATTCATGTAGCCGGATCTGGTGAGGACCTCTTGCAGCATGGGGCGGCTTCAAATAGAAGCCGGTCTGGAAGCCATGTGTGAGTGTGTCTGCTGGGGAAGGATGTGCGTGGCACCCGGCCAGCTGGGAGGGCCCGAGGCACTTTTTCCCTACAGCCCTGGAGGGGAGCCCAGCACGAACCCACCCTTGTGCTCCGCCAGCCTGAGGCCCTATGGCAGGTGCTGGCCTCTTGGTGGCGTGGCACTGGCTGCCCCCAGGCCGAGGTGCCAGGCTCAGGCGGCTGAGGACATTAATCACTTCTAGACCTTTGGCCCTGTGCGTGAAGCAGGGCAGAGGGAGGCGGCTGGTGGGCCGGTGGCAGGGAGCAAGTGGTGTGGGAACACGTGAGTCTGGGTGTGGGAGTATGGGCCGGGGTTTTAATGAGCATCCTGTGTTCCTGGCACCTGCCCCTGGACCCTGGCACGTGCACACAGGAGGGCAGCTCGCCCGGCTGCGGCTCCCGGCTGCTCCCTGCCTTGGCCCACCACGCTCCTTCTAAGCCTCGCTGCTGTCCCCAGAGACACGGGTTGGCAGCCGCCCTGCACGTCCCCAGTCTCTGGCTGACGGGAGCAGCCTGCGCCCCACCCCTGCCGCCTCCCACTCAGCTGCCTCGTCACCTGCTTGGCCAGCCTGGGGCGTTGTCAGTCCGCCACCTGCTGACACGCTGCCTGGCAAGCCCCGCTTCACAGGGGAGCCTGGGAGGGGCCGGCCTTGTCCCAGGGAAGGGCACTGTTCCCAGCCCCCTCGCCCGTGGAGCTGCGTGACTTGGGCAATTCACCCAAGCCTGGGCCTTGGTGTCCTCAACAACACAGGGAGACCTGGCTTGGTGACTTTCAACATGCTTTGTGGACCACTGAGGTTCAGGGCTGCTAGAAGGAATCAGCACTCAGCACAGCCACCATCCTCATGGTGACAGCTTATTCCTGTGAACGGATGCAGATGAAAGCAGGCCATAGGGTGCAGTGCAGAGGCAGGGCAGGGCCGTGGGGACGAGCCTGGAACTCTGCTGCTCTTCCCGCAGCAGGGATGCAGGCGGCACACAGTCAGGGACGTGCACCCCGCCCTGGTGTCCAGAGTTTTACTGGGTCTCAGTCACCGAGACGTGACTGACCACTCAGGGCTGACCTCAGTCTCCAGCCACTCCAGGGGTCAAGCTGAGACGGTGTGGCCTGAGGTAAACAGGGATGCTCTTTCAGGCAGGACACTCAAGGGCTTAGGGGTGACCTCCCAGGAACTAGGGACAAGAGCCAAACCTTCTGGGCAAGGCTGATGCTTGGCAGTGTGACGACGCTGTCATTCTGACCGCATGGACGGGAAGGGTAAAAGGGAGGGAACCAGTGGGGAGGTCGTCTCCTCTCAGCAGGGAAGGAGGGCTGTGGCCCCTCCCTCTTGAGGGGCTCTGTTCCCTGTGCCCGTCCTGGTCCTAGCTAGCTCAGGCCCACTTCTGAGCTGGACAAGCTGCAAAGCCAGGGCCATTCCTGGGCCAGAGGGTTTAGGACCTGCAGGACATGCCTTTGCATGCTGTCATCTGCAGGTCTCTTGCTCTGATTCCTTGAGAGCAAAGGCAGCAGGACTCTGTGGGTGTGCAAACTCTGTGGGGGGTGGGGGGTGTGGGCTCCCAGGGACGGCCCCATCTGCCGAGAGGGATGCCTGCCCTTCAGGAGAGAAGCAGAAGAGAAACTGGCCTTTGTTTCTTCCTAGTTTTATGCTGAGTTCAAAGCTCGTGCTTCCCCAGCTCCCCAGCTGCTTGGTTTTCTTCCGGAGCATGTTTCCAGGGCCCGGTGCCCCCAGGCCTTAGGGGGACCTGCCAGTCCGGGGCTTCTCTCAGCGCTTCCCGGGTACGGCATCCTGAAGACGTGTCTCCTGCGATGGCTGGCCCCGGCTGCCTTGGCCCTCCCTTCATTTGGAGGAAATGTTCTATTTATGCTATCTCCACCCTCCCTACGACGGGAAAACCATTTTCCAAATTGTTTCTCTTGAAAGCAGGAAACCTGTAGTGAGCCTCGCTCTGCGCCTTTCCTTTCTCGATGGCTCCCCGTGAGTCTGCTCATTTGCCCCCTATCTGGCACCATGCTGCTGTTCCAGGAGGCAGGGCAGGAGGCCTCATCCCTGGTTTTGGACGGGGAGTCTGAGGCCTGGCTGACTCTTACAGGTCCTCCTCCCGGGGCTGTTCTCCCAGGCCTGCCCGTCCAGTGGCGGGAGAAAAATCCAATTGTTTTCCCCACAGCCGTCCAGGCCCCAGCTCCCCCAGTCTTCGGGGATGATGGCGTTTTCCCCATGGGGTATGAGCCAGGCTTTGGAGACGCCTGAACAAGCCCAGAGAAGCTCGTGTGCAAGGCTCCTTCCAGCACCATCCGACCCGGAGGACCTGCGCCCTGGCCAGGCCATCACCGGGACTTCCATGAGGCGCCCCCCCATCCCCATCCACCCCCTTCTCCCAAACAGCGTCACCTCCACACTTGTAGCTGCTATCATAGATCATATATAGTTGGTCTGTGCACTTGAACGAGTGATAGATCACTTTCATTGCCACGTCTCGTGATTAATTTCCCATAATAGTCCTCTCTAACACCAAGGCGAAAAGAGGAGAGGGAGAAAAAAACCTACATTATCCACTTGTGCTCAGAGTATAAATGAATTAGATTTAATTTCTATTTAATTGTTTCCATAGCTCAGCCTCTGCTGACTTCACAGGATAATTTATTTTGCAGTCCTGGGGAACAGGAGGAGGAAGGAGGGGAGAGATGGAGGACGTAGCTGAGTGGTCTGCCTGCGGCGATTGTTTAATTACACCTGATCGTCTTATCTCCTTGTAATTATGGGAGTCTCGTCGGGTTTCTCCGGCTACCTCCTGTCTGCACTTGCAGGATCAATACCGGGTCAGACCTCGGGCCAGCTGCCTTCAAGAAAGCAAGGGATCTGCCGAGAGCTTTGGTGTTGAGTCGGGAACAGGCGAGGCGGCTCCTGAAGTTGCCAGAGGGAAAGAGGGACGGGGATCACGTGTCTCAGAAGTGGAAATTTCCCGATATTACTGTCGATGTTACCAAAATGATAACTTTCCCCCAACACAGTTTATTTAATGACGGGGGTTTTCCCCTGGACTTCCCTCTTTAAAGCCGTGGGTGAGAGGCCAGTGGGGGCTGGGCGGGGTCTTCACGGCACCTTGGGGTTTTCGGGTTGACAGTCTCTCTCCCTGCCAAGTGACTGAAGCACTGAGCAAGAGCTCAGCCAGCAGGAATGGGGGCCCCTGCATCCCACGCCCGCTCCCAAAGTTCCACACTCTTCTTTTCCTCCCTCCATCATTTTCTTCCTTCCTCCCTTTTGTCTCTGTTTTTTGAAACAGGATCACGCTCTGTTGCCCAGGCTGGAGTGCAGTGGTGCGATCTTGGCTCACTATAAACTTCACCCCCTCCAGGTTCAAGCGATTCTCCTGCCTCAGCTCCCAAGTAGCTGAGATTACAGGCACCTGCCACCACACCTGGCTAATTTTTGTATTTTCAGTAGAGATAGGGTTTCTCCATGTTGGCCAGGCTGGTCTTCAACTCCTGACCTCAGGTGATCCACCCACCTCAGCCTCCCAAAGTGCTGGGATTACAGATGTGAGCCACTGTGCCCAGCCCTCCTTTTTTTTTAAATTGTGATAAAATACACATGTAGCACGTGAAGCATTTTTAGTGCACAGTTCAACCAGTGGCATGCGGCACCTTCACACTGCTGTGCAGCCGTCACCATCCACCTCCACAACGTTCTCATCCCAGCCCTGGTGTCCAGAGTTTTACTGGGTCTCAGTCATGGAGGCGTGACTGACCACTTAGGGGCTGACCTCAATCTCCAGCCACTCCAGGGGTCAAGCTGACACGGCGTGGCCTGAAGTAAACAGGGACCTCTTGCGACATCTGACGGTACTTAGAGTCTAAGAGGGGGCTGGGAGTTGACGCCAATGAAGTTCTCAGCTTCCCCAGCTGAAGCTCTGCCCCCAGGAAACACCGGCTGCTCATTCCCGCCCCCAGCCCAGCAACCCCCATTCCACCTTCTGTGTCTACAGGTATGACTCCCCGAGGGCCCTCATCAGTGGATTATACAGCACATGACCTTTTGTGCCTGGCTTGTCTTGGTGCCATGTTTTTGAAGTCTGTCCATATTACAGCATGTGCCAGAGCTTGCTGTCTTCCTGGGGCGGACATCGTACCAGCGCATGGATGCGGTGCATTGCCTCCATCCATCCGTCCGTTCGTCCGTCCGTCCGGCCATCCGTACACAGTGCGTTGCTCCAGCGTGCTTTCGGAGGGCACCCCTGCGGAGGCCCCGAGTCTGTGACTCCATCTCATCCGTCCTAGCTTCTCAACTGAGTTACCTGAGACTTTCCACCCCGTCTCTGCCAGCTGGGCCAGGCTCTCAGGAATAATCAGAGGAATGAGGGAGGGTCCCCAGACTCCTTCTGGGGATGAACTCTGAGCTTGGGTGTTGACAGAGCTCTGGCTCTTTCTAAGGCGGGGAGCCCCTCTGGGCTGGGTGTGAATATTTATGAAGCAGCTCTCGGAGTCAGCCTCATTTAACCCTACATGGTGTGAGAGCCTGTGTCTGTCCACCTAGGAGCTGGGTATCTTGGTTCTCCAGGGCAGGGGGCAGGGCCAGGCATGCTGGTGGAAGGGCAGGGGTGCCTAGGGAGGGGAGTGTGCCGCATGTGGGCATTTCATAGAGCTCATGCCACCTGGCTTCTCCTCAATTCAATGCCTGTCCCTTCTTACTTTTATCTTAAGCCCTGTGGGGATGGGAGTATTTTAGGCAATGGAAATAGTTCATTTTTCTTCATTTGTTGTGTTGAACGTTTGTCATGCCCAGTGACTGTGGACTGATACGCAGCAGCTGGTGCTCCTGGCCAGGGCTGTGCGCACTCTCTCTGCCTCTCTCTCTCTGACTTGCTCCTCTCTCTCTGTTGGCCTGGTGAAATGTTCTTGGCTGTGGGCACACAGAGCCTTGGACTTGAGGCTGGTAGAGTGGCGGAGACCTTGACTTAGGTCCTGGAGGTGAGTGCCTCAATTAAAGCCAGGCTTCTGGAAGGAAGAAGATGGAGTATGTGCCATTGCTGGAGAAGGCCTGTAGCCAATCCACCCAACAGCAATTTAGTCCCTGTGACGTGCTCGGCCACGTGTGGGGCTCGGTGCAGGGGCGAAGAGTGGGGAGCGTCCCTGAAGTGGGGCAGCCTCAGTCAGGAGCCTCAAATGCCTGCCCCCCACACTCACGCGGCATGTGGATGCCACGGTAGGGACCAGAAAAGGGGCAGACACCTCCTTGAGGAGGGTGGGTACTTACGGGCAATGTGGAAGGGCACTGACTTGAATATGAAGGGCAAACAGGTTTTCTGATGGAGGTGGGAAGAGTAGAGCAGAGACTCTGAGAAGTAACTGCGCTGCCGGCGGTTGCATTCCTTGTCCCCTCCGTGTACCGGGGGCTCTTCTCTGGTGGCGGTTCTCCTGTAACCCTGCCGATGAGCTCCTGTGGGTCTCAGGGAAGAGGCTCAGTGTAACACAGGAGATGGAGAGACCTGGGTCCAAGTGGCTTGATGCATGGCAGGGAACTGCATGGGGGTCAGATGGGGGAGTGCCCGGATCACTGGGCCCTGGGCCATGCACTGTACCCAAGCTACAGGCTGGCACTGCACACCCCCTGGGGCCCCAGCTATGAGGTGGCCTGGGCTGGGGAGCAGTGGGAGGCTTGTCACAAGGCTTTGCCACAGCAGGTCTCTGCTGATCCAGATGGAAGCCCAGCGCTTCCCTGAGCCTTGCTCCTCCGGAAAGTTTCTCCTGCCCTTCTGCCAAGTTCTACCTTCCCGCAGATGTGTGGGTGGTGCCCGGTGTTACCAGGTGCCTAGGGCCCTAGGCCGAGGCCAACTTCTGCCTCAGGACACCCGAGGGTGTGCTGGAGAGTCAGGAGAACTCCCTCACCCCAGACAGCAAAGAGGTGATGGCTCTAGGGCAGTGGGGACCAGGAATGGTTGGCGCCAAGTCCCAGACTCCTGTCTGCTCTTGCTGGAACGCTCCCCATCCTCTCCCACCGAGTCCACAGAAGCCACAGCTTCTGCTTGGTTCCATTTCACAGTGCACAGAGGACTTCACGTGCACAGGGCCATCTTTGTCTTTCCCCAGCTGTGGTGTTCGCCAAATACAAATGCTCCACGGGCCAATGGACCCATGCAGCATGGGGGGACACAGGGGCCACCCAGAGGCTTGTGCTCGATGCTGTGGGTTAGGGCCAGGGTTACTAGGGGTGGCTGCAGTTTTGCTGAGGGACACTAGGGGTGTGGCAGCGGCCAGGGAAATTTGCCTGTGGCCCCAGAGCCTGTCAGGCAGTGGCCACAGAAGGGCAGGATATCGCTGCATGGTTGCTGAGATCCAGGAGACAGGGGTGGTTTGTCAAGATCACAACCAACGAGGCGTGGCTCAGGCTGCCTGTGTGTGTATGTGTGTGTGTGGCCATGCGTCCGTGGCCTCATCTGTGAATGTGGCGGCTCTAGAACCTGCCTGGCGGGTGTGAGAGGACTCTGAGGCAACAGACCAGTGAGGCTTGGACTATAGACCAGTGAGACTCAGGGAGCGGATGCGTGTCTACGTGACCTCTGAGTGTGCACCCATGTGTGGGATTCCCGGGCGCATGTTCTGAACGTAGTCCGCTGCAGAGGGTGTGTGCTGTTTGGAAAGGTGGGGTGAAGGGGTGCCTGGCTGTGTGGATGCCGGGAGGTGAGCAGAGTCCAAGGTGTGCTGGCCGCATTCTCTGCTGCTTCCAGTGGCTTCCTCTGTCCAGTGCAGGGTGCAGATGGCAGGAGTGTGTCATGGGCAAGTCGGGTACACATGGTCCCCACCCAGCAACTCCAGAGGGGTGGAGGGCCTCTCCCCATTGGCCTTCAGTAAGGAGAAATACCAGGGAAGGACACCGATGGGCCTGGCTGAGGTCGCATGCCCACCCCTGGACCAATCATAGTGCCTCAAGGATTGGCAGGTCTGGTCCCATGCCCATGGTGGGCAGAGCATCTTGACTGGCAGCCCTAGCCAAATTCCGAGTTAGACTAGGGGAAGTGGGGCAAGCTGGCTACCACATGCGCAGGGGCAGGCCCAGAAGGCCAACTGGGCAGGCCACTGGGGCATGCGCACCCACATAGACCCAGGAACCACTCGGGAGAAAAGGCTCTGTGGGCTGGCCCCGGGAGGCTGCGTGGAGTGCCCAGCACCTGCACTGCCTCACTGACATCACCCACGGTTCTTTCCAGTAGGCAAGCTTGTGCGGCTCCCACTGTGGGGTGGAGGATGCTGGAGCTCAGAGAGATCATGCAGCCTGCCCAGGGCCACACGGCTGATAAGAGGCTGAGCGGTGATTCTAACTCAAGCAGTCTGTCTCCAAGGTGGCACTTTCACCACCCTGATGTGCTATTTCACCAAGAAAGGCCCCTACTGTGGGGATAGGGGTCCATAGGAGGATGGGGGTATGGCCAGGGCAGCTATGCCCAATGGTGAATACATTCAGGTGTGTGCCACCTGGCCATAGCAGCTGTGCCCAATGGTGAATGCATTCAGGTGTGTGCCACCTGGCCATGGGGCCATGTTTGATGATGACATGCATCCTGGTGTGTGCCACCTGGCCATGGGGCTGTGCTAGATGGTAATATATATCTGGGTGTATGTCACCTGGCCACGGCAGCCATGCCCAATGGCGAATGCATCCTGGTGTGTGCCACCTGGCCTTGGGGCCATGTTTGATGATGACATGTATCCTGATGTGTGCCATCTGGCCATGGGGCTGTGCTAGATGGTAACATGCATCTGGCCCATGTTACCTGACAGAAATTCTCACCTGACATCAGGGTTCACAGCAGGGCTACCTCCTCTACGAAGCCCTTCCTACTGCTGCTCCCACCCCACGTGGGCAGAACCGCTGCATCCCCTTCGCCTTCGCTGTGTAGCTTTTGCTCACAGAGCCCTCCAGCAATAATCCCATTCCCAAGATTCTCTTCCTCTGCAAGACCAAGAGCCGTGTGGAAAGGATGATCATCCCTAAACTGTCTTTGTGTCCCCAGCCCCTGACACACAACAGGCACTGAAAAGTGGGTAGTTTAAAACCTAGGCTCAGCGTGGTGGCTCACGCCTGTAATTCCAGCACGTTGGGAGGCCGAGGTGGGTGGATCACCTGAGATTGGGAGTTCAAGACCACCCTGACCAACATGGAGAAACCCCGTCTCTACTAAAAATACAAAGTTAGCCGGGCGTGGTGGCGCAGACCTGTAATCCCAGCTGCTCGGGAGGCTGAGGCAGGAGAATCGCTTGAACCTGGGAGGCAGAGGTTGCAGTGAGCTGAGATCACGCCATTGCGCTCCAGCCTGGGCAACAAGATCGAAACTCTGTCTCAAAAAAAAGAAAAAACCTAGATGCATAGGTAACATGTCATACTGCATGACACCCCACAACACACCTGCACACACGGAGTTCCATCTAAGCACATATCTGAACATCACAACCCTGCAAACACCTCCTGCCTGGCGGAGTCCCTTCCTGTTTCTTCCCTGACCCTCAGGACACAGCCCAGGTGGAGTCTCCTGCCAGCCCTCTGCCAACTGAGCAGGTGTTCTGCTTGGCCTTGGCACCCTGCTGGATGATGACATCCTGGCAGAGCCTCTGCCCCTTAGCACAGCCTGAGTGTTGCCTGGGGCTGGAGGAGGTTCTAGGAGCAGCCTCGGATCTTCTATCTGGACAAAATCGACCGAGGTTTCTTGGCTCCTGGGGTGCATTCGGCCCTGTGGGCTTTGCTTCCCTCCCCCTCTCCTTCTCCCTAGGAAGCTGCTTCCCCGCGGGTACACTTTGGTCCAGGGGGAGTCAGAGCGAGGCCCATGGTTGGGGCCTTGCCTGGGACATCCAGGTGCTCGCCCCAAGTCTTGGCTGCCCTCCGCTGTGCCTGGCCAGCCAGGGAGGCGCCCAGAGGAGAAAGTTTGGTGATGGGTGCCAGGGAAACGTCCTCCATTAATCCCCCATTCGTGGGGGCTCCAGGCCCTGTTTAAGATGCGCCGGTGGTTCCGAGGTGAGCGCAGGCATTCCCAAGCTCTGCTGTTAATCTGCTCCCTCCGAGACAGGCTACCTCAGCCTGTTAATCACTTGCTGTAATTACAGCCCCAACTTTACACGGGGAATGTTAATTGATGCCTCGGATGGAGGGCTGCGCAGGCACGGTGTCCCTCTCCCCGTGGCCCCAAACATGAAGGTTATGGGATTTGGCACAGCTGACGGTGCATAAAAATGAGTGTATCGTCTGAGGGTAGGGTGGCTGGGTGCCGGCGGCGGGGGCAGTTTGCCTCGGCCCCTCCTCGTGTCCTGCGTGCTTGTCAGACCGGGCAGCGGGTACGTGGTGGGTCAGGTGCAGAGCATTAGGGTGGGGGCTTGGCTGGGCGGGGCTTGCCGGGTGCAGGGAGCCGAGTGCCCTGGGGGCCGACCGGGAGCACAAAACTTGTTGCCCCTGGGAGGAGCCGGCGGCTTTTCTGTGGCACCTCTGTCCACACAGGCAATTCCACCACCCATCCGCTGCGGGAGACTCAGCTGCTGACCTGCAGGGCCAACTTCTGGTGGGTGGGCCCAGCCACTGGCAGAGTTGTGTGAGGCCATTCACGCCGCCACTTGAGGACAGACCCAAGGTAATGTGGTGGATGCTCCTTCCGCATTGACTCCTGTTGTAAAATCGATTTTTCTTGGATTATAAGAAACATATGCATATTAGAAAATATTGGTGATGCCTCCTCTTGTAGGATTTATGCCCAGATAAGTAGGATTGGAAGGATCTTTGCTGATGACATAGCACGGTGCCTGCTCTTGACACCTGGGGAAGCTGAGGCTTGGGGAGGGGTGGAGTGTCCTTGAGTCCACAGAAGCACAAGGAAAGGCCCCGGGCTCCTGGCTCTTCCCTCCATGCCCATCCGGAGCTCCCAGCCCTCACTCTAACCCTGGGCTCTGCCCCAGCTGTCACCCAGGGCCTGGGGTGTGACGGCTGATGGATGACGGAGGGAAAGGAAGGGGCGGGTCCCTGAGGCCTCATAGCTCTCCCAGGCGACCCTGCTGTGGAACCATTAGTATTAGGGAAGGAGGGGTTGGGGTGGAAAATGGTATGGCCATTTAGACCGGCCAGAGAACCAGCTAGAATGCTGTTGAAATACTAGTGCCTGCCTGCCCTGGACTCTGACTCTGTCGGCCTGGGGTGGACCCAGGCATCGGTCAGTTTCCAAGCTCCCCAGGTGTTTCTGACCTGCAGTCAAGGTCACAGTGAACAAACACCCCCAGAGTGGGAGCGCGGGCCTCTGGCTTTTCTGAGCTGTGTGCTCTGGGGCTGGAGGGTGTGGGGAGGACCGGGGCCCTTCTCTTCCCAACCATTTGTGTAGCCTCTGTAGCTCCTGCATCTTGGGGAGAGAGCTGCCCAGGCTGAAATGCTGGTTCTGGCATTCCTCTCGACCAGGCTTTCCTGGGGACCCTGCTGTCCTCCTGCTGTGTCGGCCTCTGCAGCCCCTTGCCAGGACCCCTCCAAAGCTTCATGGGGGCAGTGGTTGATTTAGACCCCAGGGCCGGGGCCATTCAGAACGGTCAAAGAACCAGCTGGAACGCTATTACAATATTAGTGCCTTCCTGCCCTGGACTCTGACTCCTGGGGTGGGCCTGGGTATGGTTAGGATTCCAAGCTCCCCAGGTGTTTCTGACCTTCGGGGGAGGCTGAGAACCTGATGTGGACTGGGGGTGTGGTCTGAGGCTGCTGGGGAGGTTTTAAAATCTGTGATGCGAGAGGAAGCCCTTGGCTTTGGTGTGCCCTGTAGAAACCGAGAGATGCAGCTGGGGGAACCTTGAATGGCTGCCTGCCACTCGCCTTGCGCTCTGCCCTGGGGACACACGGCTGTGCTAGCAGCCGCAGGTGTGCGGAGTGTGTGGGGCGTGCAGGGTGGGCGTTGTGTGTGTTGTGTGTTCGGGGTGTGCAGGGTGGGTGGCGTGTGTGTTGTGGGGGGTGTGCAGGGTGGGTGGGGTGTGCAGGGTGGGCTCTCCAAATCTCCCAGCAAGGGGGCTGTGCACAGCCAAGAAGCTCCCGTTGCTGGGGCGGAGGACGCTGGCTGTTGAGGACCTGGCAGGTGGTCCTGGGGCAGGAGCGGCCACCTCAACCCCAGACGAGTCATTAAAACTCCAGTCAGCTTCGGCTGAGCCAGCGCTGGGCTGCAGAGGCCTGCAGGGGCTGAGGGAGCAGAGAGAGGAGGCTGCACTGAGGAGAATAACAACAGGGAGGCAGGGGCGGCGGCCTGGCCTCGGGCAGGCAGGTGGAGGTCGGGGGGCTGGCGGCTCAGGACGTCCCCAGTGTTGGCAAACCTTCAGGGAGCAGTGTGGCTGGGGTGGCACCACCGGGTCACCAGCCAGGAAGTTTCCCTTTGGAAGGCCCCTGTGCTGGAGGAATGCCCTCTCCAGTGCCGCGCTCCACGGCCCCTGCTCTTCCCAGCGCCCCGCTGCCCGGGCTTGTCTGGGAGGCCAGCGAGCTCGGGGGCTCCCGCCATCTTCATGCCTGGATTTCCTTCCTGCCCCGGCTTTGCTGTGGCCTCTCGAGTCTGCTGGTGTTTTCTGTGTTCCCAGGCAGTTTACCCGTCAGTCCCATGGAGGCTCCTAATCCATGGGCCAGATCCTGCCGTGAGTCCCCAACAGCACCCATCCGGGGCTTCCCGAGCCCCATTCAGGTCTTTGGTGGGAGAACTAGAGGAAAGCTGACTGGCGAAGGATTCTGGCGGCCGGCGCTGGCGTCTGTGGCCCTTGTGCTGGCCCTGTCACTGTGGCGGGCTGCCCAGGGCCAGGGAGGCTCTGCTTCTCCAGGGCGGTTTTCCTGGCCTGCTCTGTGCAGCTGCATTGTTGCCTGCCTCGGTTCTTTCACCCATAAAGGAAAAAGGAGACTCTCCCTTTGGGGTGGTCATTAGAGAATCCTCTGGAACCTTCTAGAAGGGTCCTATTATCAATGAAGCATCGCCTCCTGAGGCTGCAAGGTGTGGCCAATGTCTCTGAAAGCCAGGACCAGGTGCCTCTCATCCCGCATGGGGCTCTCCTATAAGGAGAGGGAAGGGCTTCTGCTTGTCCTGAATGTCTTCTGACCTCAGACATGGACTGGACAATAGCAGGGGGTAGGACTGCCCACCTTTCCTGTCCTCACCCTGGGACTGAGACTGGAGTTGACGCCAACCCCCTGGCTTCCCATGGGGACCTGATGTTCAGGGCAGGGGGCCATCGTGGCGGCCCCCATGGAGGCCAAATTTCAAGGCCGACCAGCCTCAGAAGTCTGGGTCCCAGGGGCTGCTTAGGCCCATGCTGCTGAGAGGAGCCAGGGGTCATCAGAGGGTGACCGCCTCATTTAAAATGCCTGAGTGGCAGGTGGTGTGGGTGTGGCCAGAGCTCTGAGGCCCTGGAGGTGGTGTCTGATGGGATGGGGAAGGTATCCAGGTGCTGTCTGATGAGAAGCAGGCGGGAGGGGGCACTGCTGGGTCTGCAGCAGGGTGTGGAGATTGGGGCTGTCTCTCCGGCCTCCCCTGGGGGTCTGTCACCCCAGCTAGCCCCTCTGGCCAGGCTCCACCACTCTTTTGCCCCCAGGGCTCCCAGCCAGCGTCAGATTCCACCAAGGGGCTCCGGCTGCCTCCTGGGGGTGGATCCTGATTTCTCAGGCAGACGCCTGCCAGCCAGCGACAACCCGGAGGACCCATCCCAGGCCACATCTGTGCAGGCCTCCCGTGATGACCGCATGAGAGACTTGGTCTCTAGAACTTCCCATCTCCGGATCCTGTGGGCACTGGAGAAGGGTCCCAACTCCTTAGCTGGGCAGCGTCAGGAGCCCACGTTCCGCTGGAAGTGGCCGCCGCTCCACTCCGACCCCCGTCCTGACCCATTTCTCCTCGGTGCTTTCGAGCAGTCTCCCATCCAGATTCACGGAGCCCGGCCCAGTCCCAGCTTCCAGCCTCTGACAAACAGAACAGGTGAAGGGCTGGGACTGCTCAGCACTTCCGTCCCCAGGCCTGGCCGTGGCATCCAGCCCCTGTGGCTCTTTCCTCATGTCTGGGGTCCAGCTCCTTGGTCATGGACTGAGGTGCTCTGTGGACAGTGCCACAGGAAGGTAGGGGCTGCTGGGGCACTCCTAATGCGACAGCTGACGATACTTGGAGTCTAAGAGGGGGCTGGGAGTGTGGAGGTCACCCAGCCCAGCCTCTGGCCCAGCTCTCCACAACAGACAGATGGCCACTCAGCGTCTCCTTGAATTTCCCGATGCGTGATGCAGTGCTGGTGGGAGCCAAGGACGAGCTGTGAGTCTGCATACCTTCACTCCTTCTCAGGCAGAGCCATACGGCCCAGTCAGGCAGGAAACTGGCCCCCTCGAGTCCCTCCTGACCTCTTACGGACCCTCCTCCTGGCGCTTCCTCCTCCCTTTTCTGGCTCTGATGGAGGAAAGCCTGGAAGTGGAGACGTATAGGGGCCGCTCCCTTTGCGAAGCAAGGTCCGCAGGGACGCAGTATCCATTTCCTCATCTCTCTTCTGGCTTTCCCTGACTCTTCTTCTTCCTTAAATGCTTACTTCTCTCTTTATTATTCTTTATCCATAGCCTGGAATCTTTAAAACGTTTGCTGTAAGCATCTTATGTGTTTGGTGTGTATGGGAGTGAGGGATGGGGGAGGCATCGAGGCTTGAATCCACCTGCAGCCACTTAGGAGTGCTGTGACCTGGGCCCAGTTATGCTCTTAGGCTTTGCTTCATCAGCTCTAACATAGGGGCAATGCCAGACCCCACCTCGGTTGTCTGGATTCCGTGACATGTGCAGCCTCACATTCAGCATGGTGCCTGGTGTTTACAGCATCAACGCTTAATAGCAGCAATAGAGATCAATATCACGGTCAAAACGTCTGCCCTTTGAGGCGTGTGGTGTAGGGACCATCAGACCAGTGCAGGACTGTTCCACCAGCTACCTCCTCACTTCCCTTTGACCTTCATCGCAGACTCCTCCAGGCTCGTACACCTCTGCCTTTGCTCCCAGTCCTGAGCTGGTGGTGGCACCTCCTTGGTGCTCTGACAGCGCTCGTGTCTCAGTTTGGCTTTTCCCAGAAGCAGACTCTGCAATCAGTATCTAAGGACAAGTGTTTGTGTAGGTGAAGGAGACAGAAGAGGGGATGGGGAGGTGGGACAGAGAAGAGAGGTAGCCCAGGGTCCCTGTGGGCAAGTGGGGCTGAATCCCACTGGGGACCCTGAAGGCAAGTGTGGGACGCACAACTTAGGGTTCTCCAGCCCAGGGGAGAGGGAGCTGGGGTGTTTATATACCCGCCTCTGTTGTTCGGGAACTGAGGCTGCTCCAGGGGTACTCTGGCCCCCAGGCAGGTGCTGGCAGTTGCATGGGGCTGTGTGCACCGAAGCGTTTAAGGTGAGTGTGCGGGGCCTGGGCAGGGTCTTCTGCAGATCCTCTTCTGAAGTGATCATGATGGCGGTACTGATAGCTGATAGAGTACCTTCATGGTGCCAGGGTCTAATCCTCCCACTGCCCCATCAGGCAGCTTCTGGGTGGCATCTCCTTGTGAACCTCTCTGTCTGCCCTGGGCCTCGGATGCCTGAGCTTTGGGGATGCTCAGAGCAGCTGGCCAGCCAGTGGGTGCTTTACCTTATGGGGTGCCAGCCCTCACTAGGAAATGCTGACATCTCCCCAAGAACCATTTCCTTGTGGCAAACAGCCTCATCACCAGGGAGTGAGCCCGTCTCATCTCGCTCATCTCACGTGCATGAACACATGTGTGTGTTTTTCGTGCATCTCTGCGGTTGGCTGAATAAGGACCCCCAAGAGATATTCATGCCCTAATCTGCAGAGCCTGGGGATTTTACCTTCTATGTCAAAGGCAGACTGGGCAGGTGTGATTAAGTGAAGGATATTGAGAGGGGAGATTGTGCTGGATTATCCAGGAGGGTCCTAATGTTGTCACCAGTGTTCTTATAAAGGAGAGGAAGGAGGAGATTGACAAAAGAGAAGGCCACGTGACCGCAGAAGCAGCGACTGGAGTGAGGCAGCCACAAGCCAGGGAGTCTCTGCCGCCCCACAGGCTGGAGGAGGGAGGCAGGCAGCGATTCTCCCCTGGAGCCTCTGGAGGGAGCCTGGCCATGCTCACACCTCGACTTCAACCCAGTGAAACTGGGTTTGGACCTCTGGCCTCCCTCTGTGAGAGAAGAAGTTTCTGTTGTTTTGAGCCACTCTATTTGTGGTCATTTGTTGCAGGACAGGAGGAAATTAATGCTGTGTTGTAAAGAAACACACCGCGTTGCCAGCGAGTGAGCTACTCTAGGTGGGAGGGAAGTGTCCGTGGCCGCTCTCTGACTCGGCGAGAGAGAAGCCAGGACTTTCAAATATCTGCTGCCGATGGCTCTGTTACGGAGGCTCCCTCTATGCCAGGTTTTGACTGGAGGCCGTGCCAACGTCATAAATGCTTATGTGACTGAGTGGTTGCATGTGGACAGGCCCTGCCTGGGCTTCTGTGTGTCCGTGACTGAGGTGGCTGCAGGTGAGGCCTGCGGTCACAGGAACTCTCTCAGGAGCTCGAGGTGAGGCACAGGAACACCTTCCGACTCCACCAACCCACCTTCCCATTTCCTTGACTAGAGTCTAGAAGCTGGGCGTGCATGAGCTCCGCTGGAGTCTAAGTCAGGAGGAAGGGTTTTTGCATCCCTGTCCTGGTCCAGGAGCCCCCGTGAGCTCTGCACCCTTCTGGATTCTATCAGGCAAGCGCCCTCCTTCAGATGACAGGCAGTGCGGAGGAGCTGTGGCTTTAGTGCCTGTGTTGGGGAGCTGGGAAGAAGACAGCTCCAGGGAACCAGCTTCTCTTCCCCTCCTGGGGGACCCCTACAAGCAGAGGGGGGCCCCATGTCCCTCGGTTGCGGGACACGGAGGGATCCTCACCTGCACCGCCCGACGTGGCAGCCCCGAGCCACATGCAGCTGTGGAGATATGGGAGTTTGGGTGGAGACAGGCTGGCTGAACGTGTAAAACTCACACGAAAGACCAAAGACTGCTTGCCGGGCAGAGGATGAGAAATCTCCCATGGATAGTCTCTGTATTGATTCCATGTCAAAATGATAATAGTGCGAGTATATTGCGTTAAATAGACGTATCATGAAAATGACTTTTGCTGGTTGTTTAATTTTTTAAAATATGGCTCCTAGAACATGTAAAATCCCATGTGTCAGCAGACACTTTCGGGTGGCTGTCCCAGCTCCGAGCAGAGGGAGACTGGCTTATTTGCTACAGATCTATTCCGAAGGGTCTGCCACCTGAATTGGGTGCCCCCACGCATAAGATTAACTCCTAAGCCCCTATGTGATGGTATCTGTAGACGAAGCCTTGCGAAGTGATCAGGGTTAAGTGAGGTCAGGAGGGTGGGGCCCTTGTGATGGGATCAGTGCCCTTATAGGAGGAGACACCAAGGAGCCTGTTGTCTCTCCCGTCTCTTCCACGTGAAGATCCAGGGAGCAGGTGTCTGTCTGTAAGCCCGGAAGAGCCCTCCACAGAACCTGACCACACTGCTCCCTCATCTCCGACTCCCAGCCTGCAGAACTGTGGGAAATACCTGTCTCTCTTTAAGGCCCCCAGTCTGTGATATTGTTAAGAGGTCCTGAGCTGACTGGGACAAGGCTTTGAAAGGGTTCTCTGTGTAAGGCTGGAGGAGGTTGGCCGGGGTGGTGGCAGCAGGGTCCCCCTTCTTGCAAGCCTCCTGGAATCCCATGGGTGGGGAGTGGGGAGGCCTGGCCTCCCCTCTTAAACTCCGGGTCTGTGCCCAGGAGCGGAATCCATGCTTTTCCATGGCACGGCATGAGTGAGTGATGGTAAAGGCCGAAGAGGCAACAGCAAGGAATGGAACCCCGTTTTTCTCCAGTTCAAAGGCAAGATTGGAGCTGCTCCCTCTGCCTAAGCAGGGTTCCAGTTCCAGGCTGGGGGCCTGAGACAAATGTTCCTGAAAGACACAGGAACTAAGATAACATCACTGCACAGTTGTATCATAGTTAAACATTCCATTTTTTATTGTGGTAAAATGTACATAACAAAATTTACCATCTTGATTATTTTCAAGTGCAGCGTTGGGAGGCATTAAGTGAATTCACATTGTGGTGTGACCATCACCACCCTCATCTGCAGAACTCTCTCATTTTCCCCGACGGAAAACTCTGTCTTCATCAAACACCACCTCCCCATTCTCCCTCCCCACCATCCCTGGCACCCACCATCCTACTTGTGTGTCTCTATGATATTCGACTTTTCTAGGTTCTTCCTTTGAGTGGAGTATTAGTCCTTGTGTGTCTGGCTTATTTCACTTTGAAGAATGTTTTCGAGGTTCACACGTGTATCGAAATATACTTTAATGTTTTCAAAGCCCTTTCCTGTAGCCAGTTGCACTCCACTCTCCCCAGACCCTGCATATAGGTTATATTAGCCCCATTTTTCAGATGAGAACATTGAGGCTTATATCAATGCTCACTGGGACCTGCTTTGTGGTCACGTGGCCTGTGAGTGTGGCAATGGCTGGGATTCTCGGACATCTCTCCAGGGTCTTCCCGCTTCACCCCGGCCGGGTGCTGCCAGCATGTCTCCAGCTTTGCCAACATGCCCTGTCCACCACCTTCATAAACGATCGGCACATCATTTCGAGAATATAATGAGTTCTGGAGTGATACCCTCTTGCTTTCACTATCTCCCCGCTTTTTCCCTCTTCCCTTTCTCTTGAGACAAGGCAGGGCAGTTTCCAAGAAGAACTCCAAGTTGTGGGACAGGTCACTTGATAAATACTGTGTAACCTGAGATGATGGGTCTAATTTGAAGCCTGTTGACAGTGAGGCTTTGAAGGATGGGTTCCAGGCGGGGCATGTGCGTGCATGGAATACAGATCAATGATGTGTACAGAGAAGGGCATGTTATGCAAATTCGAGGTACTGGCACAGCGTCTGCCACAGTGAGAGGCCCAGATTCCTCGGAGGGAGGGGCCGAGCTAGGGCAAATCCGTAGCCCCGGGGCTGTGCAGGTTCAAACCTGCGTCTGTCACGACGGCAAGGAGGAGGCAGGGGGTGGGACTCAGGAACAAAAGTGGCCTCCCCGCAACCCCGGTGACTCAGGTTTCCTGGAGCTGTTGCACATTCTGTTCTTTGGTGGCTGTGAGGCTTCTATACACAGGAAGAAGGGCCTGAGGGCTTCAGACAACCAGTCTCTGTGGCCAGCGAGATGAAGGGCCCAGGACCTTCTGCTGGACACGTGGAGGTGTGGCAGGGCGGCTGAGCCCGCCCACTCAACGGGCCTGTCTGTCTTCCCAGCGGCCTGCAAGCAGGCCGGAGTGTATTGCTCAACCAACCTCATTACTCTTGTGCATTTAGCAGCTCGGAGGAAGATAATACCTTTCAGGTTTGACCCAATTTTAGGTTTTGTTGTCATAACCATGGAAAATCGACCTCAGAGCCCCTCATCAGCGGGCCTGAACAGGAAGTGATTTACACCACGTGCGCCGTGCGGAATCCCTAATGGGCTTGCAGGGAAGAGCTCAGCACCCTCCGTGGAAGCCCTAATCTCCCCTCGGCAGTGATTTCCACAGCAAATTCTCATACTTCCCACGTCTGAGAGCCCACTCCCTGGAGATTCTGAAAATTGGGTTACCTTGAATTAAAAGTACTTAAGTAGACAGGAGCACGAGCAAATATGTCCCTAGCACAGGCATCTGCGTCTCCGGGCCTGGCCCACCTGCCCTCCACGTCCTTCCTCTTCCTCGGCTTCATTGCTACTTCTTGTTGCCAGGGAGCAGGCAGGGGCTGCAGGCAGGGGTGTTGAGACTTCACAGGTCCTGTTGCAGAAGCCTTTCTTTTTCTGGTTTTATAAGGGAGACAGAAGTAGATGTTCCATAATCAATGTCTTTTGATGTGGGAAAAGGAGAAGGGGAATGGGGGAATTGAAGGGGCAAGGTAGACCAGTAAGCTATTATTGCATGGCAAACTATGAAAACCAGTTGCTTAAAACAACCATCATTTTAGCACCAAGGGTCGCTACAAAAACAAAACAAAACAAAAAACCTGTCTTTTCTGTTTATGGTTCACCAGTCTGCGTCCTTGGGAGTTGGCTGACCTCGGCTGCCCTCCCTCATGGGTCTGTGGGTTGATTCAGTGGCCATGCTCCTGGCTTGTGTAGCTGGGGCAGCTATGCTCTATGCGTCTTTCTTCACCATCCTGGGACCAGGGAGCCAAGCATGGCAATGGCAGCACAGGTGGAAACACACAGGCTGCTTCTGGCTGAGGCCTGGAAATGGGCCACCATCTCTTCCACCTCCTTTGAAACAAGTCCCATGGCAGGCCCAGACTCATGCAGCATAGGGAAGGAGACTCCACCTCTTTCGCGGGAAAAGCTGCAAAATCACATGGCAAAGGTCATGAAGTAGGAAAGAATGAAGAGTCCCATTAATGCATACTCTGGTGTTGGTGTGGAGGGTGGCCGATTCTGAGGATGATGCAGATAATGGCCACCACTGTATATCGAATGCTCAACATGTGCCTGCCCCTAAAGCAGGCATTCTGGATAAATGCTCTCATTTGTTTCTCAGGATTTTGATCCAGGATTATCTGATACCCAAGCCCAGACTTGTACGTGCTTCACATGTCAGACTTTGTAGCACTGCCCTCCAAACCCTGCCTCTGTTCTGGGCCTTCTCACCTCCTCTCATTGGGGTTTCTTTGTGGATGAATAAATGGATGATGGATGGATGGGTGGATAGATAGATATACAGATGGATGGAAAGTTGGATGCATGGATGGATGAGTGAATGAATGAATAATGGATGAATAAATGGATGGTAGATGGGTAGGTAGGTGAGTGGATGGATGAGTGGATGAAGGGGTAGGTGAATGGATATATGAGTAGGTATATGTATGGTTGGACAAATAGATGAGTGAATGGGTAGATGGATGGATGGATGGTTGGGTGGATGGATGGGTGGATGGATGGGTGGGTAAGTTGATAGATGAGTGAGTAGGTGGATGAGTATGTAGATGGATGAGTGGATGGATGAGTAGATGGATGGGTAGGCATGTGAATGGATATATGAGTGAATGAGTGGATGGATGGGTATGTGAGTAGATAGATGAGTAAGTGGATGGGTGGGTGGAAGGATGGGTGTATGAGTGGATGGATGGGTGGGTGAGTGGATGGATTAGTAGATGGATGGGTAGGTATATGGATGGATGGGTGGGTGGAAGGACGGGTGGGTGGAAGGATGGGTGGTTGGAAGGATGGCTATGTGAGTGGATGGATGGATGAGTGGATGGATGGGTAAGTGGGTGGATGGGTGGGTGAGTGGATGGATGAGTAGATGGATGGGTAGGCATATGAATGGATGGGTGGGTGGGTGGAAGGATGGCTGTGTGAGTGGATGAATGGATGAGTGGATGGATGGGTAAGTGGGTGGATGGGTGGGTGGATGGATGGATGAGTGGATGGATGGGTGGGTGGAAGGATGGCTGTGTGAGTGGATGGATGGGTGAGTGGTTGGGTAGGTATGTAAATGGGTGGATGGATGAGTGGGTGGATGGAGCTTTGTTGAGCCATACTGTGTTTGGGGCGTCTTTCCCCCTCATGAAACTCCACAAGAGCCAGAATTCGTCTGTTGGATTCTAAGAATGCTGCCCAAAGGAGCTCAAAAGGAAAATGAGTTCCAGTGAAGGCAGATATCATGGCAGCATCCCTGAGGGACAGCATATCGAGGGTCAAAATGGGCCCTGAGTCAACCTGGGCTCAGGTAGCAAGGTCTTCTCTCGGCCAGGCCTCAGTCTGGGTTTCTCACCCAGAAGCCAGGAAAGGGGTGGTCAGAAGAGCCTCTTGCCAAAGAGGCAGATCTCCATTCTGCTCCTCAGCATCCACAGCTGTTCCCATCATAACCTTCTGGAGCCTCCTGCACATCTGCCTAACATCTGCTGTTCTAGGGAAGCTGGTCCAAGACCAGGGCCTCGTCGCTGCCAGAGGGAGCAGGGAAGCTTCAGGAGTCCTGCAGCGACCTCTCTTGACCTGGGGAGGTCTTGGGCAGACTCTAAGTGCTGGCTCAGTGCCTGCTGGGGTGACCACTGGCTCCAGAGGGCAGGAGAGCAGCTGTGACCATGCCCACCTGTGTTGCTGTAAGGTGCCCCCTCAGTACCACCAGCGTTCTGCATGGAATGTTCATCCCTACCTGGCACTCTACCCAGGCAGCCAGCATGGGGGCCTGGGAGGAGGGCATTGTCCTAGAGCTCCCTGTTTACTCCTGCTCTCTCCTCACTACAAGAGAACTGATGAGGAAAGAGCCAGGCCTGGGGTGAACACGGATGGTTTCTGGCCCTCCTGCCACTGCTGGTGGAAGCTCATCAAGGCAGCTCTCCCGATGCTGCCTATGGGACACTTTCCTTATCGTTACATTGATTGTTGCTTTTTTTCCAGACATATTGATTGGGTTCCATTGGCTGACTTTGGCCGATCAAAAGACTCTGCAGCCCATCGGAAGCCTTAGGAGTCTGAGGCAGTGGCTTTCACTCAAATCTGTTTTCAGTCCAGGAGGTAACTTAAATTAAAAAACTGGCCTGGGCGTGGTGGCTCATGCTTATAATCCCAGCACTTTGGGAGGCTGAGTTGGGCGGACCATGAGATCAGGAGATCGAGACCATCCCGGCTAACACAGTAAAGCCTTGTCTCTACTAAAAATATAAAATATTAGCCGGGCGTGGTGGCACGCGCCTGTAGTCCCAGCTACTCAGGAGGCTGAGGCAGGAGAATCGCTTGAACCTGGGAGGCGGAGGTTGCAGTGAGCCGAGGGCCACTACACTCCAGCCTGGCAACAGAGCGAGACTCTTTCTCAAAAAAACAAAAACAAACAAAAAAAAAACAAACAAAACTGAGAGTGATTTACATACTATGAAATGCATAGGTCTTAGTACGGTCCAGTGAGTTTTGACAAACGTCTGCACCATTATAGCCACCGCCTAAATTGAGATTAGACCTTTCCCATCTTTCCCAGCTCCAAGAAAGTTCCTTGACTCACGGAGGAGGGAGAGGAGTGCCAGTGCACCTGGGTGGGTGCTGCCATGCGGGGGTGGATCCAAGACTTACGCTTCCACCTTCACAGGGCTCTCGTGACGGCCTCTGCTGCTGCAGGCTCATCGCAGCCCTGCTTCTTTGAGCTGATGGGCTGGCTGGGAGGGACAGCCTGCCAGGACAGGGGTCCTGAGGCAGGCAAGGACCGTGAAAAGTCACTGGCTCCACACAGATAACACCCAAATCACTCAGGAAGATTTCCACGCCCTTCTATGTGGCAGGCACTGTCCTCAAGAGCTCCCAGCTCCATGGGAGGCAGGCAGGCTTTTGGCATTCACGTGACAATCTCGTGAACACCTGAGAAAACGCATGTGAGGCTCAGAGGTGGGCATCGCTGTGCCCTAGGCTGTCAGGGAAATGGGGGGGGGGTAAGACCCGTCTCTAGGAGGATCTAATGACACGTCCCGCCAGGAAATTCTGCACGCTGTTGTGGCCTCAAATCCTGCTGCTGTCTGTCCCTGTTTGCCCCCTGTCCTCAAGGTTGCTGGGGACTGCTGAGAGGCTGTGCGTCACCGTTACCGGGTCCTGGGCAGCTTTCTCCTGGTGGCTAGAATTCTCCCACAGCAGGGCTATCTGGGGAATTCTCTTGAAATGTTTGTGCCAAGCAAATGTGGGGGTTGCTGGCGAGTGTATTTTTTAAAGCATGTTATGGTTTTGAGTTATTTCCCTGATGCCCAGGCTGGAAGTGTGTGCTGGGCCCAGAGAGACGGGTGCAGCCCCAGGATGGGAGCATTAAAAGGTCTTCCTGGAGACGCAGCCAGGCCGTGGGCAGATGGAGTTCTCAGGGCCAGCTGGAGGGTTTTGAGGGGCGGTGGTCATTCCTGTTGCTGTAACAGGACGCCAAGGAATGAGTCCCATCCAGCCTTATTGGCTTTTAGGACCCAGAAGCGAAAATGCCTACTCTGAACTCCCGGAAGACCTCGGGTCACCAGTAGCCCTGGCCTCCAGCCAGAGGGGAGGACTCTCGGTTCTCTACTCTGGCTCTCTCCATTTCTCTCCACTTTCCAAAAGTTAGCATCCTGTTAAGGTCGCAGTCCCCTCCATGTGTGGCATAAAGCCAGTCTCGGAGAACATGTCGTCTGTTCAGCATCCAAATCCCATTTACTACGGGCCATGCCTCTGCGGGTTCCCACCTGCCATGCTGCCACTGCTCAGGCTATGCTGAGGCTGGGGGAGCACAGGGTCCCAGCCCGCAGGGGCCTCTGCCTTCACCTCCACCCCATCCACCCCCTGCACCTCCAACCACCTCTGCCACCCCACCCCTGCACCCAGACAGTGGGTGTCCACAACCCTCCCCTGCCCCTGTACCCCACCTTGTCATACCCTCTTCCCTCTTTCCACCTGCACCCCTGTGCCCATCAACCACCTTTCTGTACCCATCCCCGTCCCATGCACTCCGTTCCCACTTTCCTGTACCTCATCCCTGCCCCAGTACCCTTTCCCCTACTTCCCCACCCTCTGCACCTCTCCCCCACCTTCCCACCTTCCCACACCCCATCCCTGCCCCTGTACCTCTTCCCCAACCTCCTCACCCTCTGCACCCCTCCCCCACCTTCCTGCCTTCCTGCACCCCATCCCTGCCCCCTCCCTCACCCCACATCTCCATCCCCTGTTCCCCCTTCCTGCCTCCTTGTGCCCCTGTACCCCACCCCATCCTGGATTGTACACTAGTACCCCTCCTTGTCTCTCTGAAGTCCCCCACACCCCCCAACTCCCTGCACTTCTCTGCTTCCCTCCGGTATTCCCGACCCCTGCCAGCTGTCCTCCCTCCCATCTACCCTTCAGGAAGGCTACACTTCCAAGCTGGAGAAAAGCAAATGGGAAGTCCTTCTCTTCACCTCCCACCCAACCTGAGCCAGGTAACTCACCTGTGGAGATCCCCCAGAGGGCAGGGAAACAGGATGGGAGGTGAGGAGGGGGCTTTGACCCTTAACTGGGGAAGCCAGCGTGGGGATGAACCTGAACTGTGAAGAACATGTCACCCTCCACATCCCAGATGGTCACTGTGTGGACAGACAGCCACCCTCAGAGACGGGGCACACTTGAGTGGTTCCAAGCCCTCCTTGGGGCCTGCCCAGCTCCCTGTTCAGAGGAAAATCATTGACCTCCAGCTCTGCGTGGCCCATGTGAGTCCTCCTGTGCCTCTTCTGGGTGTGGCTGTCTCAGGCTGTGGCCCTGGCCCAGATACTGGTATTGGTGACCATGCCACTAGCCACAGATGCTGCCCTGCGGGCAGGATTGGGTTCAGTCCTTGGCAGGCCTCACTTCCAGCCTGGGTCCTGCCGCCGAAGCCCTTAGCTGGGTAGGCCCTTGCCTGGGCATGGGAGGGTTTATGTCTCCGAGCTGCTTCTCTGCTCCACGCCTCCCATTCCTTCAAGCCTCCGCTGTTATCTCCTTCAGAAAGCCACTCATTCCGTGGCCCATGCCACCCCTCCCTGTGTCTATGGTGCTCTGTGTGGCTTCTCTGCAGTGTATTGTAATTACGGGTTGAAATCATGGCAATGTGGACTTAGGCTCTGGCCCAGGCCCAGTGCTTTGCTGGTGAGGAACCAAAGGCGGGGCTCTAACAGCCTGTGAGGTGGGAGCAGTCCCGCTTACAGGCGAGCTGAGCAAGTGTAGAGAGGTTTTTCAACTTGCCCAGGGCCTCACAGCTTGGGCAGGCAGCGGAGAGGGGGACAGCCAGCCTTCAGAATGCACCCCTTCCACTGCATCTTTTCCCGCCCTGTGTGGCTGCCAGCTTCCCCACCGAGACTCTGAACTGCTAAAGAAACGGGCCCCACCGCCTAGGCTGTCAGTGTTTGTTGGATACTTTAAGGAAATACGGTGGCCTCTTGGACTTCCTACAGACTCTCTCATTTTAATTAATATTTGTTTATGTATGAGATATGAGATGGGGTCTTGCCACGTTGCCCAGGCTGGCCACAACTGCTCCGCTCAAGTGATCCTCCTGCCTCAGCTTCCTAAGTAGCTGGGATTACAGGCATGCACCACCATGTCCAGCTTCCCCACTTTTAGAATGATGGAAGAGCTGGTCTGGGTCACCTTCAGAGTCTCTTGTCCTTCCCCATTTCCTCCCACAGCCCAGCTTTGCTTTCCTCTAGAGTCAAGGAGCCCTACTGCCGAGGCGGGTGTGTGACTTGGGGAGGGAAAGGGTTTTTCCACCAATTGAACTGGGCCTCCCGGTGAACCTCAGGGTTTTCATCTTTCTTTCTTTCTTCCCATCCATTTATCTAACAAATATCGAGAACCCAGGATTTATCAGGCATTTGGTTTATGGTAGCAAACAAGACGGATATTTCCTGGCCTACATAGACCATGACTGAGTAAAGAAGCAAATAAAGATATAATTACAACTCGCAACAAATGCCAGGCAGCTGTGACAGAAAGTGACCGGGAACTGGGGCTGGGGGCTCCTTCAGCTTGGGTCGCCAGGGAAGGCCTCTCATTGAAGATTGAAGGCCCCAGGGGTGGGGTCTGGGAGATGCAATGGGACCAGCAGCCAGGCAGGGAGGTGGCAGGTGAGAAGTTCTGGATGAGACAGGGTAGGGGGAGAACTTGGTCCCTGGGAAGCCAGGATCCTGCAGGACCTCTGTAGCATCTGATGCCCTTGTTCTGGAAATGGCTCTTGAGACGGTTTGGATGTGTGTCCTTTCCAACTCTCATGTTGAAATCGTTCACCAGTGTCGGAGGTGGGGCCTGGTGGGAGGTGACTGGATCCTGGGGGCAGATCCCTCATAGATGGTTTAGCACCATCGCCTTGGTGATGAGTGAGCTGTCCCTCAGTTCATGTGAGATCTGGTTGTTTAAAAGAGGGTGGTGTCTCCCCCATCTTCCCTCTCTCTTGTTCCCCACTCTTGCCCTGCAATGCACCTGTACCCCCCCCACCACCTTCTGCCATGAGTGGAAGCTTCCTGAGACCTCACCGGGAGCAGATGCCAATGCTGTGCTTCCTGTACAGCCTGCAGAACTGGGAACCAATTAAACCTCTTTTGTTTATAAATGACCCAGCCTCAGGCATGTCTGTACAGCAATGCAAGAACAGCCTGACAGGGCTTCATCCTTAGGATTTTGTGGTATTTCTCAGCCTTGTCTTCCTTCTTTTGGGGGCTCCTCCTTATCCCTCCTCACAGGCCTCTCTCTCTCACCACTGCCTCCTGGCGTGTCCTCACCACCTCTGTAATCTACTCTCATCCCATCTTCTCACGTGGTGGTCTCATCCATGCCTGTGCTCCAGCCATCATTCACATTTTTTTGTAATCCCCATGTTATCCATTGCTGTATAATAGATCATCCCCAAATTTAATGGCTTTAGACAACAATCATTTATTAGCTCATGGTTTCTGAGGTTCAAGAATCTGGGAGGGGCTCAGCCAGGTGCCTGGCTCAGCGTCCCCTCGAGGTTGCAGTTGATATATTGGCGGGGGATGCAGGCATGGGAAGGCTCAACTGGGGCTGGAGGGTCTGCTTCTAAGCCAGTATCTCTCTTTGGAGGGTCTGCTTCCAAGCTGGTCTCTCTTGTGGCTGGCGGCTAGGGTCTCAGTTCCTCTCCAGGCGGGTCTCTTTGTAGGGCTGCCTGCGTGTCCTCATGACAGGGCGGCTGACTTCCTCCAGAGTGAGAGAAAGATGGAGATCTTTTAAGATCTAATTTTGAAATTGATGAACCTTCACTTCTGCTGAATTCTACTGGCCACACAGACCAGTGCTGGTATGACGGGGGGCTGGGGGGACAACTCTGGGCACCAGGAGGTGAAGACACAGGGGCTGTCTTGAAGCCCGTCTGCCGCAGTTCCCAGTGCAGACAGGATTCTCTCCAGCTTAGATGCTAGCACCACCCCCTGACCAGCCACCTTCCTGGACATCCCAGGGGCTCTTCAAACTCAGCATGTCCAGTGTGAGCGCAGCCCTGTCAGGGCTTGAAACATCATATGATGCCATTTTTTGTTTGTTTGTTTTTGAGACAGAGTCTTGCTCTGTCATCCATGCTGGAGTGCAGTGATGTGATCTTGGCTCACTGCAACCTCCGCCTTTTGGGGTTACGCACTTCTCCTGCCTCAGCCTCCTGAGTAGCTGGGATTACAGGTGTGTGGCACCACACTCGACTAATTTTTTGTAGTGTTTTAGTAGAGACAGTGTTTCACCATGTTGGCCAGGCTGGTCTCGAACTCTGGACCTCAAGTGATCCACCTGCCTTGGCCTCCCAAAGTGCCGAGATTACAGGCGTGAGCCACCACACCCGGCCTTGTGCCATTTTTAACATAGGAAAAGGTGTAAGGGATAGCAGAGTGGGCTGCAGGGAGTAATGTGATAAAGGACACCCTTGCCAGGCTGAAGGCCCCTGCACTGTGACTTTCCTGACACCACGGTCTCCCAAGCCCACCTTCTTCCTCCTCACCTTATCACAAACTGGCCCCCTATTTATGCTGTTGGACAAACCCGAAACCTGGGAGGTGGCTTGCGTCTTTCTCACCTCTCATGTGGGCAGGACTGGTCACCAAGGCCTGGTGTTCGCAGTCACTCATCTCCATCCGCCCTTCTGTAAGTCATGGGATCACCTGTGCCACCTCCCCACTGAGGTTCCTGCCTTGGTTTTTCCCCTCTACCCAGCCCACATCAGCACGAGAGCATGCTTCTCAACACCCAAAGCTGCGTTGTCCACTGCTTAAAATTCCTCAAACGGCTTTTTAAAGGCCTTGGCATGGTGTTCAAGGTACTTCCTGATCTGGTTCCTGACTTACATGTCTGGCCTCATCTCCTGGTCCCCCCTAGTCCCAAACTTTCTCTATTATTTGTATTCCCTAGATGACATGTCCCCTACCCCTTCTGTTCAAGGTTCTGCACCTGCCCTCCTCTCTCCTCCCCTCCCCTCTCCTCTGTGATTCACTCCAGGATTACTCACCCACCCTAGGAAGCCAGAACACCATCCCCTGAGTGCAGTACCTCTGCTTAGGTTCCCAGACACCCGTCACCCATGTCTGTCTATCGGCGCCTCACTCATTTGTGCACTCAGTCAGGGATGTTTACTTAGCACCTGGGGTGTGCCAGGCACCGTTCTCGAGGCCTCAGCTGTGGCACTGAGAAAAATCAGGCCCCGTACCCCACCTCTCCTGGGGCTGTGGTTTACGTGTTCCCGCTCTCTACAAGGCAGGCTGCTCAGGGAACAGGGGCACCTGGGGTTCCTAGCTGTGCCCCTGTATCCATGCGGGAGGGACTCATGGATGCTTAGCACATGAATGGTGCTCTCTGGAAGGGCCAGAACCTGGAAACTAGATGAGTTGCTTGAAACCCAAGTGGCCTAGCAAGCCAGCCATAGCTGGGCTGAGGATGTGTTGCCATTGTAATTTGGGGAACGTGTCTGGTTTGGGGCCTGGAGTACTCTCTGCCACTGGGCTCAGACTCATGGCCAGCATTCCAGGCCCCTAGCCCAAGGAGCCTGGGTCAGGCAGTCTCCAGCCTCTCTTCCAGAAACTGTTCTCCCGACCTTGGGGAAAATTGCTTCCCAAATTACAGCCCTCCACTTTGCAAGCTTTAAACACAGCACCGAGGACACAGAAATTACAGAAGGCCCTTCCCTTTCCCGTTGGATATGTTGAATAATGTAACATTTCAACAATACCAAAAGGTACACTGTGTTATTAAAACACACTGGTATTAAAAAAGCAGTGCTGCTACAGTAAAATTGTCACCGACTCCCACCAGATGCCAGAAGAATGAAACCCAAATTATTTTCGCCGGAGACAGGATTCAGAAGGCATGAGGGGAGCCAGGAACTAAGCTGGTTTCACCAGAGTGGTTTAAAAATGGGCGGAGGAGGTTCATTTAGTCCGAGTATTGCATGTTCCCCATAATCGTTTCTGCTAAAATGAGGTGCTCCATCCATGTTGGTTTCGTCTTCGTTAAAAAAAGAGCAAGTTTTGCTGTCTTAGTTCAAGACCCGTTTTAAACTCTGATTGTGGTTAGGAGCTTGTGTTTGGTGGGTGCAGAGGCTGAGGAGGAATTGGGGTGATGAGAAACAGAAGAGAACAGAGCCAGCAGCTCTGAAAGGTATCACGAGAGGGATTAACCAGAAAAGATGGCAGAAGTGGGGCCACTGGCACCCAGGGAGAAGCTAGCTTAAGAAAAAAAGGAACAAGAGCAGTGCCTTACAGACCTGCACCCTGGGCGGGCTCCAGAGGGCTGCATGCCCGAGGAAATGCTGCAGGTGGCAGGGTGCACAGCTCCAGTGCATTTGGAGAATTCCATTCTTTTAAGAAATGAATGTTGGACCAGGCGCAGTGCCTCACACCTGTAATCCCAGCACTCTGGGGGCTACGGTGGGTGGATGGCTTGAGCTCAGGAGTTCGAGAGCAGCTTGGGCAACATGATGAAACCCCATCTCTACAAAAAATAATACAAAAATTAGCCAGGCATGGTGGTGCACGCCTCTAGTCCCAGCTGCTTGGGGGACTGAGGCGGGAGGATTGCTTGAGCCTGGGCGGTGGAGGCTGCAGTGAGCCACGTTCACATCACTGCACTCGAGCCTGGGTGGCAGAGTGAGACCCTGCCTCAAAAAATAAAGTAAAGAAAGAATGTTAAATCCTTAGCACTACTCTGATTCTTTTTCTTAACTTTCTTCCAGGCAGGGCTAGAAGGCTAAAACATTCCCCGTTCTGCAATAAAATGAACCAGCATAGGAGTAGTTTGGGGAGAAAAGCCCAGTTCTAAAGTGTGCAAGTTCAGTCCTCTGAGATTTTGCAAATGCCATTTTCTGAGTCCCTCCAGGAAGCCATATAAGAATGTGGGCATGTTTCTGGTGACATCAATACCTTCGTTAAAAAATAACAAACAGATGAGCAAAATGCAATAAAAACCCAGACTTGATTTTGGATGATGTTAAGGTCCTTCCTTTGGAGCCCCTGGTCTCAGAGTCCCCTATGCTATGTCCCTAAATGGCTCCTTCACAAGCCCATGTCTGACCGTCACAAGGAGGCCCGTGGCTCTGGTGGCCTTCAGAGGTCACTGGACTCCTTGGAGTATTCTGAGAAAGTGCAGCTGTGATTTACTGCAAAGCCCTTTGTGTCTTCTCTCTGTGTCTTGTGCAGGGGGCAGGGAAGATGACATTCAAGGCACTTTGGGCAGGGATGGGGTTGCTGCTGTACCTTGTTGAATGCCTGGCACCTGGGCCTGCATCTGGCGCACAGTAGGCACCTTCTGTGAGTTGATGGGAAAGGCTCAGGGATGGTCAGCACGTCCAGGTCACACAGTGATGGGCTGGGAGGAGAACTCAGGGCTGTGGGTCCTGCTCCAAGCTTTTCCCTTGCCATCGCCTGAAACGTCCCAAAGCACACCAGGCTGTTGCAGAGAATGGAGTGTAGGATGTCCTGAGCAGATGAACAGCCTCGGAATTCAAGTCCTGCAGAGGCAGGGCCACATTTGCCCAGAGAGGGGCCATCATCTCATTCCCCCATGTGCTTTTTGTCGGCTGGCCTGGGGAGGGGGAGTGAGACTGGGCGGCTCCTCCTCAACTCACCGGCCACTTCTGCCTCTCTGTGGTGCCTCATCTGGAATCCCATAAATGAAGCCATGTCCTCAGATGACCCTTAATTTATAAAGGACTAGAGATGTCCCCAGCCTGTCCTTGCATCCTGAAGTCCAAGTGTGCCCTTCTATTTGGAGATCTGGGAAAACACAATCCAGGATGTGTGCTTGGCTGTTGATCCTCTCTACATGGGAGGCTGTGAGTGTGAGGGTCTCGGGATGCCCGGGCTCTTAGGTGGGCTCCGTCTGTTTGCTTTGCCATGCAGAATGAGAAGGTCATTCCGCCTCACCCCCACCTCTGGGAGCCTGAGACCGACCATCCCGTGTCACATGCAAAGCAGTGACAACTTCTTGATCTCACTTGTTGGCATTCAGGTCACCTAGGAATTTGCATCAGAAGCGTTCCCTAGCCCCACACCACTCACCCAGATTGCCTGCCATCTTTGCAGCATTCATTTCACCAGAACGGCTGAGCACCTAGAGGGTGCTGGCACTGTCCGGGTGCTGGGGCAGGATGGCGAGCAAACACTGATGGGGCTGAGGGCGAGGATGAGGATGGCGATTCCGCCAGGCTCTCCCCTCCCCTATCTCAGCACATTCTTTCCCAGCTGTGCTTGTCCCTTGCTTCTGGCCCCCACGGCCTCGGCAGCATCTTGGTCAACACAAGCCCACACTTCCGACCAAGGCAACTCGTGAGTCCAAGGTCATCATGGCCAGCCGGGCAGGTCATCTGACTCCTGCCTTCTCTGCCCTTCCAGGGCCTGCCGTCCTAGCTTCCTCTGGCCTGGCCAGCGAGTGTCTCCTGGGCTATCTGCCTGTGGCTTCTGCTCTAGCTACCTCGTGTGCCTCGTCCACACCTCTGCCACAGCCCTCCCCAACCCTCCCCTGTCCAGGCTAACGTGCCTGGTCCCCAGGGGCCTCCCTCCCTTCTCTTCCCTCCCTTGGTCTCTCTCATGCCTTCCCCTACCTCCCTCTCCCTTTGTGTGTCTGTACTTTGGGAGGCCGAGGCGGGTGGATCACCTGAGGTCAGGAGTTTGAGACCAGCCTGGCCAACATGGGAAACCTCATCTCTACTAAAACATAAAAAAAAATTCGCCAGGTGTGGTGGCGCATGCCTGTAATCCCAGCTACTTGGGAGGCTGAGACAGGGGAATGGCTTGAACCTAGAAGGCAGAGGTTGCAGTGAGCCGAGATCACGCCATTGTACTCCAGCCTGGGCGACAGAGTAAGACTGTCTCAAAAAAAAAAAAAAAAAAGTGACACTTTATAGAAGTCTAGATGTTTATTTTTCCATCTTCTCTTTCCAGTGACAAGCATCTGAGAGGAGGCCTTTGGGGGACAGAGCACCAGGGGCTGCCCTTGCCTTGTTCTGCCTCGGAGCAGTGCTGGCTGGTTCCACAGCAGGCTGGAGCGGCCAGTCTGAGAGCTGGGAACAGGAAACTGGCCAGCTGCAGATGGGGGCGCAGGGGTCTTTAAAATCCTTCTCTGGGACTGAGGCCCCCCTCTAAGTCCCAGGGACAGCCCTCACCCTAGGTAGTACCCTCCTCACGCTTCCCGGCTCTTCCGGGGGTCCTGCCACCCATGGCCAGCCTTCTGGGGATGCTTAAGCCTCTCCCTGGACTCCTATATTATTTGGTGGCCCTGTCATTATAGCAAGGGAATTAGGTCCTGAAGAAGCAAAGCAGGTGGTGGGTAGGGTCGGGGATGGACTGTCTGTGCTCATGTGCTTATGTGAGAATGTGTGCACACGTGTGTGTAGGGGACAGGATGGGGGTCTCGGAATTGCCCACCTGACCTCCCAGAAGAGGGGGAGGTGAGGAGGCCGCAGAGACTTTTCCCCTTGCAGGTCAACAATGGTGCATCCCTGTGGCTCTGCTGTGCTCTGAGCACTGCGCTCAGCTCCTGGTGAGGGGCAATAAATATGGCTCAGAGAATGAGGAGGACGCAGCTCAATCCTGTGACAGACTGGACCCTTTGGTCCCAGCAAGTGGGGGACTGGCAGGCTGTGGCCTTGACCAGGTCCCGCCCTCCCTGGTCCCTGCCCCACCCCTGCCCTGGGCTGATCGCCCAGAGAAGCCACCTGCAGCCCAGCCCAGCCCCCAACTCTGCTCCCACCCCTGCCAGGCTGGGGGGCCTCGAGAGCCTTCAAGGGGACTTGGTCACTGGACCTTTTGTCTCCCACCACGGTTCCACTCCTTCTGGCAGCCTCGAGCCTAAGGGCGAGCCCTGAGGTCCCCTAAACCCCCGAAGCACCAAGGGGTGGGGGCTGGGGCGCAGGGGCGCACTCGGAGGGAGCCATAGGCCGGTGTTCCGTGGGTGATGGATGGCGTTTCCCACCTCAGAGTGGGAAAAACATGCCATTACAATCGGGGACAAGCTGTTAAGTTATCTCCCACTCAGCTTTGGTTGAGGAAAACAAAACCAGGCTGGGCCCATTGGTGGGCTGGGACACAGCGCCTTTGTGGAGCCAGCAGCGTGGGAGGGGTGCACGGCGCACAGGCCTCGTCTCTGGCCCCAGGACTGGGCCCTCGGGGGGTTGGGGAGGGTTGCAGCAGAGCTCCTGGGGACTCGCCAACCGCAACGCCAAGGAGGCTCCAGCCCAGGCAGGGGTGGCTACACCAGGGTGGTGCCCACTGCCCGAACTTGGGGCCTGTGGATCGCTCCTGTCTCCATCCTCTAAGCCAAAGGCTGCAGGCAGGGCTGGGCATGACCAGTTAAAATGAAATCACTTCTCCCATGATCTTGGCTTGCAGGGTGCAGCGGAGAGGTGTGTGGGCACCAGAGCACCCCCTTTAGCTCAGCCTCTGGGGGGAAGTGAAGGCATTTGCCCCTGGAGAAGGTGGCCTGCATTTCAGTCATGACACTTAAAGATCTCTGTGCTGGAGAGGGGAGCGGCAGGGTTTGGGCTTCTCTTGGGTTCCTTCCTGATGTCTCCCGCCACCCCATCTTTGCTCCCTCTAATTCCTCCCCATCTCCTTCAAGGGTTTAGGTTCGCTGGCCCTGGACCAGCTGCCAGGCTGGGCAGCATCGGTGTCCATGTGGCCACGAGGAATGACTCGGGATCCCCAGGGATGGCCTCTGTTTCCATTCCTTCCTGTGGGGCCTCCCCTGCTAGGGCTGATCTGCGGAGGGCGGCTCCATCCTCAAAGGCAAGAGGACTGACAAGCCCAGAAGGGTGACACCCGGCAGACAGCCCTCCCCTCCCCAGGCGCTCCTCCCACCCAGGCCCTGGGCTGCCTCTGCTTTGGGGGTGGTGGGAGAGAGCAGGTGGGCAGGAGTCTCCCTGGACCACCTGCCTCCATGCTGGCTCTGGGAGCCCTGTCTGAGGAGGGGGCCACATTGCGAGTTAAAGCAGAAGCTTCGGAATCACCTCCAGGACCAGAAGGGCATCCTGTTATCTCCCTGAAAGCCCCAAGGGGACCAGGGGAGACTGGAGGGCTTTCAGAAGCTTCTGCTCCTCCGGTCATTGGAGCAGCTGGAAGCTGAGGCTAGGTGAGGGTGTGGACGCCAGGCTCGGAGGGGGCTAGGCCGCAGAGCTTCCATCCCCTCCAGACTTCCCTGCCCAGGGCCTGGCGCAGTGTGAGTTCCAGCCCTTGCCTTTTGTGCTCCTGCTGAGAATCAAGCACTGAGGTCACAGAGAATCAAGCACTGAGGTCACAGAGAAGCCTGCCACCTGCTTTCCTTCCCTACCAATCAGGCCCCCCTTCCCACCCAACCTGGGCTGCCTGCCACCTCCACCTGAGTCCACTGTCCAGGTCCCCTGTACCCAGGCCCTCTCCCAGCCACCTCCCTTGGCTGCATTTCATCCATGGAGCCGTTCATATTACTTGCACTTTTGCCACTGAAAAGTGGCTCCCACGTCCAGCAGTGGGCAGCGGACTCGGCACTGATGGTTGCCGAAAAGGCAGTTGTCCCCAGGTATTTCTCTGCAGTGGGGGCAATTCAGGGAGACACAGCCCAGCCACTCCCTGGCCACTCCATCTCGTGACTGTTCCTCAGCAACCATCTCTTGGGCTGATCAGAGTGGATCTCCGCCGCCATTTCTGTGTCTTTTCTGGCCAATGGCACGCACACTCTTTGGGTTGGAGTAAATTAAGCAAGGAGAAGACTTCCCAGGCTCGGGTGCCTCCTGCCCCCTGCCAGCCTCCACCAACTAAACAAACGGAATCCTTTGGCCCTCTCTGTTTCCCGGGAATTCCTGATCTCCATTGCGATGGTGGGATATGATTCTAAATAAACCCAGAAGTGTTAATGGGGAAGTAACTTTTGTGGACTCACTCATTCATTCATTCATTCATTTACTTATTCACTCAGAAAAATATGGAGCGAACCCCAGCTATGTGCCAGGCACATCCTGGGCACTGGGGATTCGGCACTAAATCCAGCAGATGTGAATGCCTGCCCTCGTGGAGCCTGCATTCCACTGGAGGCAAAGTGGGATGGGATCCCAGCACATCCACCCGAAATCAGACGTGCTGAGTCCCCAGGGGGAGATTCATGGGGAAAAGGAGAAGGGAATGCCACAGGGATGGTGGTTATTTTGATGGGGTGTTCTATTCCCGGATGGCCTTGGAAAGGTGCTTTATGTGCACAGCACTGAGGCAGGGAGGGAGGGAAGCCATGAACCCTGCAATTGTGCAGGAAAGAGCATGCCGTGCAGTGGAGGTGCAAAGGCATGGTGCAGGGGTGGGGTGGGGGAGGCATGCGCCTCCATGGAAGGATGGCCGGGAAGCCAGTGGGGCTGCAGGGAAGAGAGGGAGTTTGCCAGGAGAGGGGCCAGACTGTCGAGAGCCCTGCAGGCAAAGGAAGGTCGACCATGAAGCTGTCTATGAGCACATGGGCCCCACATCAGACCTTGCATCTTATTTTCTTTCTTTCTTTTCTTCCCCCCGCTCCCCCTGAGATGGAGTCTTGCTCTGTGTCCCAGGCTGGAGTGCAGTGGCATGATCTCAGTTCACTGTAACCTCTGCCTCCTGGGTTCAAGCAATTCTCCTGCCTCAGCTTCCCAAGTAGCTGGGATTACAGGTTCCTGCCACCACACCCAGGTAATTTTTGTATTTTTAGTAGAGATGAGGTTTCACCATGTTGGCCAGGCTGGTCTCGAACTCCTGACCTTGTGATCCACCCGCCTTGGCCTCCCAAAGTGCTGGGATTACAAGTGTGAGCCCACCACACCTGGCTGCATTTTATTTTCTTAGGAAGTCCCCCAAATCATATAAGCCAGATTCACCTGGCTTGCAGGCCGCTGAAGCAACTTTAAGTGTGTCTTCCAAATGACACAGGACACCAGTGGAAGGCTGTGTCACCAGATCAGGACAGCGACATTATCTGATGAATATTTTTAAAAGAGAGGGACATACTAGCTGGGGGAGGGCAGACAGCAGCGGGTCCTGCAATCTCAGCTGGATGCGGAGGAAGCAAGAGCAGGTGGCGGTGAGATGGGCGGCGGGGCGGGGCCAGCGTGGCCCAGTGGAAGAGTGGCTGGGGTTAGGGGACCAGTGGCAGTGGGCTAGGAGAGTGGCAGACCGGGGATGACTGCACCGTGGCTGGTGGGCAATAGGGTCCTAATGATGTGTTTTCTACAAGGTTCCTTTTACTCCCCTGGGGCATACAAAGCAAAGTACCCTTTGGAGGGCGCCGATCCCTGGTGGCAAACAGCTGGCTTTGAAGCTGCGCCCTCCCTTGTTTATTAACACCAAATGTTTGCTTCAAAGGCCATTTTTTTTTACTTGCTTCTTTTCCTCCTGCAGGTTGAAATTCTGTCTGTGAGAACCTAACCTTCTTCCTGTGATATCTGCTCTTCCCCGGCAACCCTCCTTGCCAAGGACCATCCAGAAAGAGCCCCGCTGGGGCCTCCCTGTACAGCAAAGCAGACCTCACTTCCCACTACCAGGTAAGGCGGCCCCACGTGTCCACTACGCCCATCCCCAGAGTTCGCATTTGTGGAGGAAACACGTTCTAATGCGGCGATTTTATTTTACAGAAAGGGTTGCGGGCTGGGGGCGTTCTGTGCTGGTCTCTAGTTTTCAGGTCATGGTGTCTGTGGAGTAGGACGAGGAGTGTCAAAGTCCAGGAAAGTATGGGGTAGAGTTTTTAAGGAGTGACCGTTCTTACCCTGAAGCCCATCAGCCTGAGGGCTGTGGGGCAGTAGTCCTGGAAGGAGGGTGGCTGGGGCATGGGATCCGCTGTCTGGTGTCAGCAAAGATGCCATAGAGGCCAAGGTTGGGGCCTGACCCTCCCCCACATGGTTCTTGTCCTGCTGTCTAGATTGCCCCGCAGCCCAGGGTGGGCCCTGAAGCTTTTGTGTGGCTCTAGAAGGGACGGCATGATGGCTCCGTTCCCGCCCCGAGAGGGTGACTGCAGTTCAGCTCTGACACTCACCGCCGGAGTCAGCATCAGACTCCACAGGGTTTGAGCAAATCGCTCTGTAAGACAGCTCTCACTTTGAATGCAAGCTGCCAGGGCCACCTGCACTTGTGACCAATGGCAAATTCAGAGGTTCCCAGGACCCCTCAGTTTTGATAATTTGCTGCAGTGATTCACAGAACTAAAAAAAAAAAAAGCAGTACGCTAAAAATGACAGTTTTGTGCTGAAGGATACACACAGGGTGAGGCCGGGCAGTGTGCAGGGCAGGCAGCACCTATACCCATTCCCTGTGGAGTTAGGATGTGCCACTCTGCTGGTTCGCCCCCGACTTCACCAACCGAAAGTGCTCCGAGTCACGTGACTGAGCTGTCTCCAGCCCCTCTCTGCTCCCCTGAGGTGGGGAGTGAAATTTCCAACCCTCTAATCCCCTGTACGGCCGGCCTCACACCTGAGGCTTCCTAAGGTTCACTGTGAGCTGCCAGGTCAGCACAATGTCAGGTGTGGCTTGTTATGAATAACAAAAGACGCTCCTATCCCTTGGAAACTCCAGAGGTTTGAGAGATCACCTCCCAGGAACCAGGGACAGACACCAGGTGAATTCTTTCTTAAACTGTGATGGGGTTCCGTGCAGCCCATTCCCTGCTGATAACCAGCACAGAGCTGGGGGTCAGCCAGCCCGGACAGGGAGGACTGGAGCCTGACGCAGGCAGGCGGGCTTGTGGGATGACCCTTTCTGTGCCGAGCAGATGATGCCGACGAGAACCCTGGGCAAAGAGACCAGAGGCCGGAACACAGGCTGGTCCCTCCAATACCCATCAAAGATGCCCTTTCCAGAGCCCGCAGGATTGGAAATCTCTACCCACGGGCTGGTGCGTCTCCAGGCGTGCGCGGCTTGTTTCTCTCTGGTGGGGGCCATGGGTGCTCTTCTCTGCTCCAGGGCTCCCCGGGGTCTTCTTGGCATAGCTTATCGATCCAGACTGTCCTGCATTATTCATTCCACAGTCTTGAGCCCTGACCTGTTGAACCCTTTTTGGGGTGCTGGAGACGCCGCGGAGACAAGGTCAAGTCCCGGCCCTCATGGTGCTTATGTTTTAGCAGGGATGCGGAGAATAAATGTATGCCAGGTGCTGATGAGGCTGTGAAGATAAATGCAGTGCACTAAGGCCATGGGGAACTGTGGGGGCTGTGGCTTGCGCAGGACAGAAGGGCAGGCCCTCGTGTGCTGATTCTGTGCGCTGAGACCGAAAGAAGGGAGGGAGGACCGCAGGAGGTCTGAGGGGAGAGCATTCCAGGCAGAGGGAACAGTCAGTGCCAACATGCGGAGGCAGCGAGGGGCAGGCGTGCTGGAGAAGTAGCCACAGGGCTGACATCCCAGGGCCCGGGGGCTGTGCAGGTGGAGGAGGGAGATGACATGGAGGGTCCTCGGCTGGGTACAAAGGCCTTTAGGTTGGGGATGAGGATTTTGGAGTTTGTCTTAAGGGGGGTGGGAGCCACTGCAGGGCTCTGAGCGAGGGATTGAATGGCCTGATCTGAGTCGTACAAAGATGTCGCGCCTTCTGTGAGGGGGACGAGTGGAAGCTGGGGACGACCGAGAGGCCCACTGTCCCAGTCTGTCCCCGGGAGCACTGGCTCTGCCACGGACCCAGGAGAAAAGGAGTGGTGGATCTGGGCCCACGTCTGAGATGAGCCCTTCAACAACTCCCCTCCTCTGCTGAAACGGCTGTCACCCCATTCCCTAAACCATCAGGGAGCCCTCAGGGAACCCAGAAGGGAAGGCCACGCACCCCAGCCTGTACCAGGACAGAAACGCAGCAATGTGACTGTTTAGAGGGCAGGAATCCCACTGAGCTTTCTGGCTCCTTCCACCCTGGGGCTCTCTGCAGTGTCGTGGTGAAGGCAGTGCCGGTGTGACATCGCCACGGCTCCCGGTCAGGTCACTCTGTGCCAAGGTCACCATGCTTGCAGGGTCTCTGAAAAAAATGTCTATCGGACACAAGGTGTGGGGCTGGGCTCGGTGCAGGGCGAGCAACCCCCTGAGATTGTACTCTGTCTCTGGGACCTCAGATGCCGAGTTCCAGGAAGATGTGGGTGGCTGTGTCCTCAGGGGAGGGCTGCGCAGTGCAGATGTGCTGCAGGCCATGACGGTGGCCTCAGCTCCCACGCTCCTCTGAAAACGCCACTCCCTGCTGCCTCCTTGAAGGAGGTTGCAGGGCCCCACCTCACTTTTCTGTGGGTCTGTTAACCTGTGTCCCCCAAATAGGTAAATCCTCGGGGTCATCAATGTGAAAGCTCAAGACCAGCCCACCCCAGGGAGGGTCGGGGAAGTCCAGGGCTGGCTGGGGTCACCCCACAAGCTCTTTTGGGCCTGAGCTTCTTCCCCGGGTGCATTCACTGTCCAGCCCCTTGTTAATTCAGGAGGTGCACTCTGAATTGCAAAGTGAGGAATCTGCATTTGAGAGGCTTCCCTTTCTAGAAGGGTGAGGTCAAGGGGAGAGGGGGAAGCCCCTCTGAGCAAGGAGCAATGCATTCTGGGGACTGCATGTGTCTTTGAGGCTCTGTCTGCCTTTTAATCACCTTCAGGAGGGTGGGTGGCAGTTGTCTGAAGGAAGAGGGCCAGGTACATGAATCTGAGGTCCAGTGTGCCTGGCTCTGCACCTCTGCAGACACCCTCCTGCCCCGCGTGCTGCTGGGTTCTTCTCCCTGTGGCCTGGACATGGGCTTCAGAGAAGCCAACCCTTGGGCCACCAGAGCTCTGGCATGTGGATGCCTTCCGTGGCCCAGAGGAATGTCACTAGAGGAAGGGGATTCCTGAGAGAGGCTTGGAGATCTGTGATGGAGAAACTCGGGCAGGGAAGAGCCTGCAGGTGCTTCCGTCCAGTGAGCGGGGCTGGGATTTCTGATTCAGTAATGGCCTTGCCAAGGAGGCCTTCGAGTGTGGCTCCCCATCACTGCAGGCAAGTCCCCGCTTCAAAGGAGGGTGTGGGGAGGAAGCCACTTCCTCCTGGGACATTGCCTCGGCCTTGCTTCATTTCCTCTGCCTTGGAAAGGGTCCCATCAATTAGATCCCATTTTAAAGCTCATCCCTTTAAATATGGATTCAATTTGGGTTTTACTGTATAGTAAATTCTAGGTCCTTATTAAAAACATGGATGGAATTAATCTGCTGCAAAACGAGATTTGTCTGTCACACATAGTGGCTGGGGCCTGGGGCAGACAGGTCTTCCGGGTCCACAGGGAAGAGATGGGCCTAAGCAGAAACTCCAGCAGAGCATCATCTGCTCCTCCTACCCGCACCCTTCCCTTCCTTTCCCCTCCCCCTTGCCACGCTCGTGGGAGAATCAGCATTTTCCTAAACCACATTGCTGTGCATTGTTGGGGTCACTCGGAGGAGCCAGGGAGTGTGGCCGGTTGTCTCTTCTCCAGATGTTTTTGGGGGCCGGGGAGCACCTTCGTTCTGGAGCTGGGAGATAGTCTTCCGCCCTGATGCCGACAGCATGGGACGGGAGCAGGGCTGTGGCGCGCCGCGGGGCTGAGTGTGAGCCTATTGCGGGAGTGCAGCATGCACCATCAGAACCCATCCATCTACCCCGGCCCCCACCCTGGGGGTGGCATCGTGTAACTTCCCATAAATCGTCTCCAAATGAGCACACTTCCTGCACTCATCCATCACGCCTGTCTCTTGTCTCGTTGTTCTTAAAAGCTGTTAAACTGGAATCCATCACAGGGGAGAATGGCACCCTCGAGGGCCGAGCACAGGCTGCCCGTAGCAGGAGTAGGAGTGCATGAGGGGCTTTCTGGAGCACAGGCATGGGCGTTGCTTGGTGTCGGGGAGAGGGAGATCATGGCTTCATGGAGTTACACCGGAAGCCGATGGGAAGTGGCTCCCAGGCCTGCAGTGAGTGCATCCCTGCTGCAGGAGCCCGTCCTGGGTGCTCCTGGGTGGAACAGGAGGTGCAAAGCTGGGGGATGTGGCTGGGGTCTCTCCCTCCTGCAGGGGCATCTTATTTGCTTCTTGGATTCAGTATTTTAATGTGAAGACTTTAGCTGCATCCAGTCTTTGGAGACATGGGTCCTAAACACATCCGTGATTCCTTTTCTGTTGGTAAATGTGTTTGGAAAATACGCAGGAAGGGTGGCAAGCTCAGCTGCTGCAGCCCCTCACTCTGAGCCTCCTGGATTCTGCCGCCTGCTTGTTCACCGCCAGAACACGCTCTCAGGACGTGCCTGTGAGAAACAGAACACAAGATGAGGCCCGCGGCCCCACTCCATTGCTTCTGTTCCTTTCCTCCTGTCCCCCGTTTTTCTTTTATTTCATCTTGATCGATTGATTGATTGAGATGGAGTCTTGCTCTGTTGTCCAGGCTGGAGTGCAGTGGTGCGATCTCTGCGCACTGCAACCTCCAACTCCCAGATTCAAGTGATTCTCCTGCCTCAGCCTCCCAAGTAGCTGGAATTACAGGCATGCACCACCACACCCGGCTAATTTTTGTATTTTTAGTAGAGATGGGGTTTCACCCTGTTGGCCAGGCTGGTCTCAAACTTGTGACCTCAAGTGATCCGCCCACCTCGGCCTCCCAGGGGTTACAGGGTGAGCCCCTGCGCCCAGCCTTCCTCCTCCTCCTTTTCTTCTTCCTCTTCCGCGTCCTTTTGCTCTTTCTCCTCTTCCTTCTTTTTCCTCTCCCCTTACTCCTTTCCTTTCTCATTCCTCCTCCTCTCCCTCCTTCTCTGTCTCTCTCTGTCCCCCCCACCCCATGGAGGAATTGTGTGTGGTTCAGGCTCTTCTGCACTCTCTCTTCCAGGGCCCCTAATTCTGCCCCCCACCACCTCCTCTGCCTGTCCTCCCTATCATCCGGCTCCTTCTCCTCTGCAGTCCTGGTGTCCTGGCAGTCACCATAGACTCCTCACAGGGGCCAGAGAAGAGATGAGAAGACAGAGGGGGCTCATCCCCCTTCAGGGGGAAATATGTGGCTGGAATCTTCCACGCCCCCTTAATTGATGAGCGTGGGGTTTGCCTCCGAGGACACTTTGTCTCCAGGCAGATGTCACAGACCTCAGTGGCATTTGTGATATTTTGTCCCATCTGCTTTTGGCTTCGCCTCTATCCTTTTCTTTGCCCTATACTTGTTGGCTGAAGGATAAAACTGCTTTTTGGCATTGGCATGACATTTTTTAAAACATAGAAGAATGGGCCAATATTTTTCCTGGGTGACTTTTGAGCTCGGAGAGTGAGCAGCGGAGGAGGCTGGGCGGGTCGAGGAGGGCGCTGTCAGCGGGTTCCCCAGGACGACACTCCCAATTAGAGCCCATTAGTCACTCCTGGTGTTAAAGCATTAAGAACAATTAAGGGTGAGAAGAGCTTCCAGATGTAGCCAGCGCTGGAGTGGGAAGGGAGGGTCCCACCGTAGCTCCCCAGATGGAAAGAATCCAAGGAGAGCAGCCAGCAGGACCTGGCCCCCAGGGTGCCAGGTGCAGCCCCTGGGACAGTGAGCCTGGCCAGTGGGGCTCAAAATTCAGATCATCTGTGTCAGTGTCCGGTGACCGCCATCACACCATGCCACGAACAAGGGGGCTTCACAAGATAGCTCTTCCTTCTTACAAAGTCCTGGAGGCCATGATCCAAAATCAGGGTGGCAGTGGGGCTGGTTCTCAGGGAGAAGCCATCCCTGCACACGGAGGCCTGTCTCCCGGCTCTGGGGACCACAGGCCATCCTCTGGCGGCCTTGGCTTATAGACACACTGTGAGTCCAGTCTCTGCCTCCATCATGGCGAGGCATGCCCCCCACCCTGTGCCTGTGTGTCGCGCGTGACCTTCCTGTGTGTCTGTGCATTTTTATGTGTGTGGTGTATATGTGTGCATACATGCATGTGTGTACACGGGTGTATACATGTGTGCACACATATGTGTGGGTGCATGCATGCGTGGTGTGTACATGGGTGTGTATGTGGGTGCATGCATGCATGTGTGTGTGCTCTCATTTCCCTCACCTTCTAAGGACACCCATCACTGGATTAGGGCCACCTCTTAACTTGATCACATCGGCAAATACCTTATTTCCAACTAAAGCCACAGTCCCAGGTCCTGGGGGTTAGGGCTGGAACATGTCTTGTGGGGACATGATTCTACCTACTGTATCGTTCGAGACTGCCAAGGGGGAAGGAGAGCCCAGGTGCTATCACTCTCCAGCCCACGACAGCCCACGACTCAGCCTACGACTCAGCCCACAGTGTCCCCAGCCCTGACAGCCCTGATCTCTCCCAGATACTGAGAGACTCTGGAAAAGAACCATCCCTTGGCCGATTTTAAGACAATGATGAGAAGGTGTACAGGCTGAGCAGTAAAACCAATGCCAGGATGACTAGAGCTGTAAGAGGAGACATCGGAAGAGCCCCAGGCCCCCAGGTCAGAAGGCCGTTCACAGACCCAGAGGAGAGGGAGGCGCCTGGTGCGATCGGCTGAGATCCTTCTCAGTCCCCCACCCACTTCCCACCTCCCACTGCTGAGATCGGACTTGAGAACAAACTAAGAATTAAAAAGCCAGACCCCAAATCTCAACCTAAAAATAAACAGTTCGTGCTGCAAGTTTTGGGTGCACACTTTTGTCACAGGAGAGAAACGGGAGTCTCGCTGTGCCCATGGGAGAGGGAGGCGTTGGAGAGCCGGGCCAGGGGAGGGGGGCCCGTGGGGTCTCTCCGGGGGGCTCTTGAGGTACGGAAGGAATGGATTGGAAGGAAGGGTCAGAGTCAGGCCAGCGAAGCAGAGGGAAAAAGAGACCTCTGGGGAGAGAGGGATGTGGACACATTTTTGGGCAGGCAGGGGTGCTGAAGTTAGTGACACGGGGCTCTGGCGGTGAGGCAGGCCAGTGGGCATGCAGCAGGGACTGAGCCAGGAGGTGATGGTGGAGGTGAGAGTCCAGGGCTGGGGGAGACCCGTGAGGATTCTAGGAAAAGGAACTAATGGCATGCGGGGGGGGGGGGGACAAGGGGAAATCGAGGCAGAAAATAGATCCTGAGCTTGCGCTGCACTGAAGTTCACAGGTGCAAAAGTCACATGTGAGTGAGGTGACCTGCTTGGATATGGCTCCTGGTCTTCCCTCCGCATGCATGGCCTACCCTCCTTTGTGATACTGAGTTCCTGTCGATAAGGGTCGTGTCTTCAGTGAGAGCCAATAAATGACTGTCACCATCCATGGAGGGGAAGGAGGGTTAGCCCTCGTGTTCCAGGATGGCGTGTTGACACATGTGCACGTGTGATCCAAACAGGCCCCATCACACAGCGGTAACTGCAGAACTCATGACTGCAGTCACGGAGGAGTTCTGGGTGGAGAAACATGAGAACGTTCCACGCGGATCTCTACAAATCCATTCGTTTTAGATTCATAATGGGTTATTATCAAGGAGCCGAGTCAATGGCATCCAGGTGCATGAGTGGTTCTTGCTGGCCTCGCTCTTAGATGGAACCTGGGGCTGAGGCCCCTCAAAGTGATTCCAGAGTTTCTTCATTTTGTTTTTCTGCACTGACATGTACATTCCTTGGAGGGGGTTGCCAGTGAATTCCACGGCAAGGGTGAAGGGGTGACCGAGGACTTGTGTGGACTGGGAGAAAATTATTCTTTTACCCGATTTGCAAGGATATACCAAGTGTTCTCAGGCTTGGTGCTCTCAAAGACATCTGTGTTCTGTGGGGGAAAGAACGGGAGTGCCTGCAGATGCCTGAGGAAGGAAAACTAATTTAGAAGTAGAGGTCAAGGCAAGCCTAACTTTAGCTCTGCGTGTGTGTGTGACAGTGCGTGTGTGTGAGAGTGCGTGTGAGTACATGTGTGTGAGTGCATGTGTGTGCATGTGTGTGAGAGAGCATGTGAGTGCGCGTGTGTGAGTGTGTGTGTGTGTGTGGAGTGTGTGTGTGTTTGTGTATGCGAGAGTGTGTGTGTGCTTTTAGGAGGAGGAGGAGAAACGTGGAGGTGGAACGGAATAATTTTTCCTTTGGGGTAGGAGGGGAGACGGAGCTTGGACAGATGGTGTTTCTGAGTGACCTTGCGTCGCAGAGCGTTGCTGAGTAATGGCTGGAATTGCAGGGAGCTTGCTGGGTGTGGCCCCTGCATCTGCCAGCGCAGCTCATCAGGATGTCAGCATGATGGGAGGCCCTAAAGCAGTCAAAGATAAACCCAAGTTCAACGAAGAGCAAATAACACACTCGGAGCACAACTTCATCGGGGAGGCATCCATGTGCCCGGAGTGTCCAGAACAGGGCGCAAGGCCTGGAAAGCCATAAGGCTGATGTCCCTGAATAACACAGGTTATCTTACCCAAGGTTCTCGTCCCAAAATTTATATGAATCATTGTGAATCCTTACGGCAGTTCACGTCAGGCTCTGTGAGGAAACTGAGCTGCCGATAAACCATCAGCCCAGGGCCATGCAGAATTCGAACCCACAGCAGCTCCCTAGCAATAGGCTCAGGACATGTCACACCTGACCCCTATCCCAGCTTCTCAAAGTGAGGTCCGTGGACGGGTGCCCACCGATGAGCTGCCGCTCCCGTTCCCTACAATTGAGCGCGGAAGCTGAAAGTAAGCATTTAGAATCTTCTGCAGTCATTTGAAGGAGTCATTTTAGGTCTGACGAGCCTAATTGTAAGAACCTGAGCTTTGTGTTTACTGTGTCTTCTTTATTCTATTTTTCTAGTGATTCCTTTTTTTATAGGTCTTCTAAACACCAAAAGCATAGGGCTTGTCATCTCAGCTACTCAGGAGGCTGAGGTGGGAGGATTGCTTGAGTCCTGGTGTTTGAGATCAGCTGGGCAACGTGGCGAGACCCTGTCTTGAAAAACAAAACAACAAAAAGATATGTCCAGAGTGAATTGGAAATAAACCAATGAGTCCTTCACCATAGAGAGCTTGAGAAGTGCCGGCGTAGAGGCTGCACACGTCAGATCACAGACCTGTCACGTTTGAATAAGCTCTGCTGCTGACCAGCGGACCCAGGGCAGTGTCCTCGCTCGAGAATGGAGGATGGTCGGCCGGGCGCGGTGGCTCACGCCTGTAATCCCAGCACTCTGGGAGGCCAAGGCGGGCGGATCATGAGGTCAAGAGATCGAGACCATCCTGACCAACATGGTGAAACCCCATCTCTACTAAAGAAGTACACAAAATTAGCCGGGCGTGGTGGCGGGCGCCTGTTGTCCCAGTTACTCGGGAGGCTGAGGCAGGAGAATCACTTGAACTGGGGAGACGGAGGTTGCAGTGAGCCGAGACTGTGCCACTGCGCTCCAGCATGGCAACAGAGCGAGACTCTGTCTCAAAAGAAAAAATAGAGAGAGAGAGAGAGGATAGGGGTGTTCATGAGACGTGGGGAGGTGTGTGGTCTGCTTGGGCTGCCATGACAAAGCCCCTCAGCCCAGACGCTCACACAACAGAAGTCAATTTTCTCAAAATCCAGGAGGCCAGAGGTCTAAGATCAAGCTGCTGGCAGGGCTGGTTTCTTGGAAGGCTTCTCTTTGACTTGTAGATGGCCGTCTTCTCCCCGTGTCTTCTCTTGGACGCCCCTTCCCTGTGCATGTCTGTGTCCTGATCTTCTCTTCTTAGAAGGATGCTGGCCAGAGCAGATGGGGCCCACCCATATGGCCTGGTAAGGGTCCCATCTCCAAATGCAGTCACATCTAACATGCTGTGGGTTAGGACTTCAACGAACACATTTTGAAAGGGCACAATTCATTCCGTAATAGAGGCGTACACAGGAATTTTCTGTACTATTTTTGCAACTTTTTGTGATTCTCAACTTATTTCAAAATAATTTAAGGGCTACCTTAAATTATTATTATATTGAAAAGGCACAATTCAGTCCATAATAGAGGCCTACACAGGAATTTTCTGTACTATTTTTGCAACTTCTTGTGATTCTTAAGTTATTTCAAAATAATTTAAGGGCTACTTAAATTATAATTATTAATTATTATATTATATGTATTATAATTAAGGGCTATCACTCCCAGCCCTCTGCCACCAGCTAGCACAGCCACCGTCTGTGGTTTATCTCAGATCGATTCCATCAGGCACACTCATTATTCTAGGTTTTGGGGAGCTGCTCTCTGGGATGGAGGATGAGTGGACGTGACCTGGAGCCCGCCCCCACCCCAGCTTCCTGCCCCCGGTCCTGTGCATCCTCGTCACCTGCGCGTGGAGCTGCCTTTGCTCCTGTCTCCCCTCACCTGTCCTCTTTCCTTTTTGGGGTTCCTTAAGGGCACAGGCCCAGCTTCCTCTGTTTCTCCCACAATGTGCACATAGTAGGTTTCCATAAAGGGTTTTCCTAAGGTGTCTTTGATAGAATGTGCTGGGCAGAGCCTTAGTCGCCTCTCCGTCAACCCAGAGAACAGTGGGATCCCGGGTCACACACGGGGCGCTAGGTGTGATGTAGGAGTGTGGCGTGGGTCTGGGCCCTCCCCCTGCCTGCGTCCACCCAGGCTCCGCACACACCCTGGCCACGGGGAGGCAGGTGGTGCCATTGACCTGACAGCGCTCACAGAGCCCTTTTCTTGTTACACGAAGCCCTGTGGGTGATGACTGTCCTTTAAGCACCGCAGTCCACGGGGAGGAGACAGGTGCACCTGCGCCTCCCGCGTTTATGTCGTGCTGTTTGTAGCTGAGAAAGCTCACACCCGCAGCCACGGTGCTGGGTAACCGGCAGCTGCCTCAGCCACCAAAACAAACGTCCCTCAGGCCAGGGGTGACCAGAGGTGGCATTGGAATACTGTCTCTTGTCTGTGAACCAGAATGTCATCGGATCGGTCATATTCGAAACCATTCTGTTGCTCCAAAAGTTCCCAAGGCAAGGTCGTCTTGATTTTGGAATGAGTACTTTGCCCAGCCTTGCCCGCTCTTTGCAAAATGTGTTGCCCTCATTCCCCAGTGGATACCCCAAGCGTCACACCCTGACCAGTGCTCGTCACGTACCCCACTTTCCACGAGCTGAGAGCCAGCCACGACAGGTGGGCCCCACGAGAGACCCTTCATGTGCCCTGGTCTCCTCCAGCAGCAGGGGTGCCAGGGACCCAGGACTCACCTCCGTTTTGCAGTATGGCGGTCTGGCATTGTCAGTAGGCCAGCAGGAAGCTCATTTTGACCGTCCGTGAAGCAGTTAATTCTGTTGAGTTTTTCTCCCTCACTGAGTAGGAAGGAAGGGCTAGTTCTGCTGTGTTTTATTTTCCTGTGGTGGTTCATCACAGAGCTGGACCATGCGTGCAGCAGGCTCTGCTGAGGCAAAGGGAGATTAAGTAGCTTGTCTCGGATGACAGAGAGGCACACAGCATTTCCCCGGAGGCATGCATTTTCTCTGGAAGACTCCAGAAGAGAGGAAATATTAAACCTGTGCCCCCGAGGGACTGGGCGACTGTTGCCAGAAGGGGTCCAGGGAAAGCATGACATTTCTTTGAAGTCTTACTTGCTCTCTTAAAACTTCACGCACACCTTACATCGAATCTGCTGTATGCTTGTGCTGGCTGTGACCTCACAGTCATACTTCCCCCAGACACTGGTTAGAACGGATGTTGTAGGAAGAGGCACATGTGTGGGTCGTGTGGCCAGCCACCCTAATCTCACCTCTGCACACCCTCAAGGGCTGAGGGGGCGTTCCCTAGTTTGAGAAGCATGGGGAAGGATGTGGGGGAAGGGATTCTGAGCTTAGATGCATGTGTGCTGAGGTGGGGTTGGGAGTCGAAGGATTTTAATGCCGCCTCCTTGTGAAATTTTACAAGGCTCTGCTTATAATGTGGCGACATTTCACATGGGAAGCCAGTAGCCTGGGGGCGGGGGGAGCTGTTGAGTGAAGACAGCCCTATTCCCAGCCCTAGGCCAGCCACCAGCCTGTGTGATTTGCTGTTGCCAGTTTTCACTCTTTCCCCTCTGTCCAGCAGGTGGGCAGAGGATGATGTCCCAGGTACACACCTGTGGGCCACTGGGGCTGGGGTTGTGTCTCAAGTAGTGAGCTCCTGAGTTCAGGTGAAATGGAAGGACACATCTGCTCACTCTCCAACATTTGCAGGACCCTTTTGGGTCTGGCTCGGGGCCAGGGCTGTGTGTGTGGAGCTGAACATAAGGGCGTCACGAAGATGACCCCTGACAGCCTCTCCTCCCAGGCACCCGTGCTCTGCAGGAGGCCCCGCATGTGCTTACAACCCTTGCCCTGGCTCTGAATCACTCCTTGGAGCTCCCTGCCGGGACGTGTTTTAGGGTGAGGAGCCAAGGCCTGGAGATGATGAGATGGCCTTCCATCTCCATGTGGGTTCTCCCTCAAGCATGTTCTTCCCCACGCACCCTCCTTCATGTGCATTCTCCTGTTCTCGTTTATGCTCCTGTCTATCTGCCTACTATCTGCTATCTGTCTGTCTATCTGTCCGTCCATCCAGTCTATCTGACTTCCTGCCTGCCTATCTGCTATCTGTCTATATACCTATGTATATATCACCCACGTGTTTATCCATCTATCCATCCATTTGTCGATATATTATCTATCTGTTCAATCATCCATCTATGTATCTCTCTACCTACCTATCCATCCATCCGTCCGTCATCCTTCATGTGTGTTCTCCTGACTCCATGTGAACAAGCTGCCCTCTCCATTACATTTAACTGGAGGTCCTTCCCTGTCTTGGCTTAGATCACCTGATCCTGGTAGGATGAGGGAGGTCTCCCAGGAGGAGCTGGGACCTAGAAGTGAACCTGTTTTTTGGGTTTCCAGATCCAGTTGTGTGCAGCTGTGGGCAGAAGGAGGGAGTCTGGTCCGGCAGGTTCAACATGACACCTAAAGGGTGGTGGGGCAGGGCACGTGCCACAGGGAGATGGGCGGTGTGGGCACCTGCAGGACATGGGGACAGGGAAGGCGGCATGTAGGCACAGAGCGGTTGTCCAGGCTGGAAGCGTTAGGCAGGAGCAGGCGCCCTGATGTGGAGTGGGATCCTCTCTACCCACATCCCTGTTCCAGGTCAGGTCTGGTCCCTGGTTCCTGGAGGGAGTTCCCAGGACCATGTGGACGGTCAAGAGGCCCCAGTGCTGCTGAAAGGAGATGGGCACAGACCTGGACTTGAGCCCACCCAGCATACATGTCAGACACTTCGTGACCAGTGAGACTTCATCTGGCTTGAGTCCTTGGCTCCTCTGCCACCAACTCAGTGTCAGGGCCTGAACCGACCTTTCTGAATGACCCATAAAGGAGAAGGTGTAGGGGAAAATACAGGGATTTTTTTTTCTATATTTTCTCCTCTATAGAGGAGCTATATCCATACCTATCTGTATCCACCTGTCTGTCAATCAGTCAGTCAATCCATCCATCCATCTTCCTGTTTATCTGCCTGCTGGCAAGCTTACCTGTTATCCATCCATCCATCTGTCCACCCACCCATCCGTCCGTCCATCCATCCATCCATCCATCCTCCTATCAGCCTGCCTATCTGCTATCCACCCATCTACCTACCTACCTATCAATGTCTGTATGTTATCTATCTATCACCCACGTGTGTATCCATCTATCCATCCATTTGTTGATATATTATCTATCTATTCAATCATCCACCTATGTATCTGTCTACTTACCTATCCATCCATCCATCATCTATCTATGCATCCGTTCGTCATCTATCACCTGTCTGCCTGCCTGTCTATCTGTATGTCTGTCTGTTATTCATCTGCCTATCCACCCATCTATCTATTATCCATCTATGCAGGTATCCATCTATTCATGCATCATCCCCTATCTATCTGCATATCTACATGGAACTCATTAATTTCTATCGTTAGTGTGAAGTTGATTTTGGAAACTTCATCCTCCTTCAGTCTTAGCATGAGGGGCTCAGGGTGGGAAGGGCAAATGATCAAGTCTGTGTTTCCTGGCTCTGCGGTCCTGTATGCTTCACCAGAGCCTTTCTTGGTTCTGAGGGCTCAGGGAACAAAACAATGCAGGCAGTAAAGCTGCAAAGTGGGGAGTGAGAGGCAGGGAGGGAGCAAGACGTCCACCTCAGATGTTGGAGAAAAACCATATCCTGGGTCCTCATACCTAGGGCGCCTCATAGAGAAACAGGTCATGCACAGGAGCTGCAGAGAAATCGGAGGCTCAGAGGGTGCGGTGGGAGGGGCAAGCAGAGGAGGAGGCCAACTTCCTGGAGACCTTACTCAAGGCCCCTTCCTGGGACGACTCAAAGGCCCATAGCAGAGAGAAACACCGTGATTCTGAACAAAGACCATAGTGAGCCCAGGGAAAGCACAGCATGGGGGGCAGATGTGCTCACTCCTGATCCTGGCGGAAGGCAGATGGGCCACATGTTACAGGGACCCTGGTGCTCATGGATGGGAGCCAGAGGGCCTGAGCCCCACGGAGTAGGTTCTGTACCTCACCCTCCGCAGTTAGGAAGCTCAGGAGCGGAGCTGTTGGTAGGGGGTAAGCCTCTGTCAGGCAGGCAGAGCAGGGGGTGGTCCAGGATGCTGGTCATAGGGGCACAGCTGGGACATGCCCCTGGGACATCAGGTGGCCTCGTGTCCTCAATGTCCACATGGGTTTACCTGGCACCAAGAGGGGAATCTTCTTAAAAGAAGGCCAAATTTAAAAGAAATTTGGAAGCAAGATTTTATGAGTTTTTCCACCCTCTCTCCCTCCTCCCCCCTCTGCCCCCACTGCACCCACTTCCTTATTCGCCATTCATCACCTGAAATCTCTGGGAAAGGCACCCTGCTCTGGGGACCGAGACCGCATGCCAGCCTCTGTTAAGAATCAGAGGAGAGGTTTCCGTGGGAAGGAACGCGGACAGCTGGGGAGAGGCCCCAGATCCCCCACCTGCTGCAGCCCACACCATGGCGAGGGAAGATGGCCTCCCAGACCCATGCCCGGCAGGTGAGGCCGCCACAGGCCTGAGCCATCTCCGTGAGGTCATAACACATGCCCACGGTGGTGCCAGCTCTGCCCCTTACCTAGACGTGTGTAGTACATGCATATGGCACGTGTCATACATATGCACATGGGTAGCCTGTACCTGGTTCTAATACAGGGATGGCCCCATTAAAAGACCCTGTTATGAAGTCATGGCGGTGGCTGATGGCTTTTGTGGGGTCACCTGCCAGGTCTGGGTCCAGGGGGCCCTCCTCACACCCAGTCGTGTAGGCTGCCCCGGGTGGGGGACCTGTGGCCTCTCATCGCCTGCACCGTGTGGCTCCCCATGGAAACCTCTCCTCCAATCCCCTGAGTTTACCACTCAAACCAGTCACTGGGCCCCATAGCAACCAAGGCTGGCAACGGCGCCTACCGCCCAGGAGAAAAATTAGCAAAATCGCTTTCTCTTGGGGAGGGTGTGTGTGTGTGTGGGACTTTCATTATATAATAGGCCAATGTTTCCAGCTCACTTTCTGGAAACGCAGAGGGTCCTCCGATGGCACACATGGCCTGAGGTCACTGTGGCATGCTGTTGGTCACTGTGGTCTCCAGAAGGGCTGCCAGTGACCCTCCTGAGGTCCCAGGGAGCAGCTTGGGTCTATGCTCTCCTCGGGCAGGGCAGGGGCTCTGCAGAAAGCCAGGCAAGGAAGGAGGGAGGCTGTGCCCTCAGCTCCCGCAGCGGCAAACACTCGCAGCAGCTGCCCTTCTCCCTCCTGGGTCACCTACCTGTCTGGGGCAGCCTCACTTCCTTTCCACTGCCTGTGCTCGCCCCCACCCTCCCCCCATTACGATTCCCGATCACCAAGGCCTGTGGCTGATGCTCTACAGAGAGCAATCCAGGGGAAGGTGCCAGGGCCTCCCAAGGCCCAGACTTCTAGGCCAGAGGAGAGAGGAGGCCACTGGGGCCCAGTCCCCTCTGACATGCTGGAGAGGTCTTGTCCCCACCCCACAGGGTAGAAAACACAACCCAGAGGAGGCCGGCCCTGGGGCCTTGGCTTGGAGTGGCCAGGCATCTCCACACATGCACTTCGGACAGAGGGTGCCTCACGGACGAGCCCTTGGATGTGGACATGGAGACGACCTCTGGGCTGAAAGATCCAGCTGGGTTGTTCCTGGGGACTGTGGGGATGACCTTTGCTCAGGGAGAGGGGCATGGGTGCAGATGTTGGGGACAGATGGAGCAGGAGGGGTGGCTTCGTGGAGGCGCAGAGAGAAACATCTGGCCTAGGGAAGCATTCTATCCAGGCGGCCTTCACTGCCCCCGCCATGATCCCACGCCCACTCCCTGCTGGGCAGATGAGAGGCCATAGGGGGCTGTGCATGGCTGCCTGCTGAGTGGCTCCCTAACCTCGCCCCTTGCTGGGGGCCCAGGGCAGGCCTGGGCGGGAGCCCTCCTGACCAGACGCTGGCCGCAGGGCTGCTCCTCTGAGGCTGAGGCACAGCTCAGGCTAGTTACCATGCAGGGAGCGTCGCGCTTGGAGAAATTTAGATGTATTTTTTTTTTTTTTGCATGTGTGCTTGCATGTAAATGTGGGTAGGTGCTGTCCTGATTGATGGCAATTAGCATTTTCTAACGGGAACAGATGTTCGGATTGCCAGGAGGCTGGTACCTAACGCCCACACTGCCATCTGTTTGCTGGGCAGGGCCAGGGCAAGCAGGCCCAGCCCGCGGCCCTCCAGTCCTCCGTGGTGCGTACTTAACAGGATTGTGTGAGATTGTTTCTGGAGGGAAGAAAAATACTAATAAAGTTGTTTTCAGGGTTATAAATAGTTCATGCTGTTTATTATGGGATGGAGCCTTTCTCTGACGAGCAGCTCCGGTTTCTATGTGGCCTGAACAAAGGGAGCTCTGAATGGAATGCACAATGTCAGCTCCCATGTCGGGGTGAGGGGAGGCCGCTGTGGGAAGCCAAGGGCACGTGCATTTCATTGGCACACAGGTCTGAAGACCAGAGGACTAAGACACAAAGGAGGTGGAGAGAGGAGTGGGGGTTTGGCTTGGGGCTGACGGTCCTTCCCTTCTACCTCACCTTCAGAAGGCTGAGCTCACGAATGGGGTCCCTTGGGTCCCCATGAGGTGTGGCGGGGGGGCGGTGCTCGGAAATGGGGCCACGTCCTGGTTCGTCACTTGCTAACTGGCCGAGCCTCACCCTCTTCACCTGGAAAATCAGGTTAGCGACCGTCCGACTACACTGAGCTTCTGCAGGGAGTGAGGACTAATTCACAACAGGGCCAGTACGGTGCCAGCACATTGCTGGCATCTGAGCGTCTTGGGCTGGCCTGTTCTCAGCTGTGCTCGGGGACCTGGAGGGAAAGCCTTGGCTTCAGTGTGCCTGGAACCCTGCATTTCTTTCCTAGACCAACCAAGATGGCCCTTACTATGCTCCCAGCAGTGGCAGAGACGTGTCCTCTTTCTTTTTTTCCTTTTTGGCTTCTTAAGGCAAAACAGTTTGTTTGTTTGCTCACTTGCTATAAAAAGAGTCGCCTCCCTTCCTCCCCTCTCCTCGCTTCCCCCCGGCGTCTGCATCACGGCACGTTCCTCCGGCAGGCAGATGTCTGCGGGGGAATCTGTCGCCTGTCCTCCGGCCGCCCCGACAGATGTACCGGGCATCCTTCCTCTGTGGGCCGAGGTGCACGTGACACCTCTGTGCCCCGGCTCCACCTTGATGGGCATCTTCCCTGGGTTGGCTGTGTCGATGGACAGTACCCAGGGCAGGCACAAAGGTCCATCCATGCAAACATTCCCCGCTTCTCTGGGCTATCGCTGACATTTCCCCAAAACACCTTTCTGGCCATTTTTCCTCCGCATCAGAACAACCTTAGGGGAGAGGAATTGGCCGGTCTCCTTGGTGGTGAAGGGAGAGTGAACGTTTCCTGACGTGTGCCCGTTTCTCCAAGCCCTCGCCACAGAGCATGAGGAGCTGGTGTGCTCCCGCATCTTCCCATCTGGATTTCCTGGTCTGAGTCCAGCAAAGCAGCAGTCAAGTTCCCCATAACTGATGGTTGCCAAGGGCTTAGGCTGAAGCCCAGGAGGAGTTTGCTTTTGCAGAGCAGGCCTGGGAAAACTGTCACGGCTGCTACCGATGGTGGTGGAGGTGGCAGTGGTGGTGGAGGTGGCAGTGGTGGTGGAGGTGGCAGTGGCAGTGGTGGAGGTGGCAGTGGCAATGGTGGAAGTGGCCGTGGTGGTAGTGGAGGTGGTAGTGGTGGTGGAGGTGGCAGTGGCAGTGGTGGTGGTGGCAGTGGTGGTGGAGGTGGCAGTGGCAGTGGTGGAGGTGGCAGTGGCAGTGGTAGTGGAGGTGGTGGTGGAGGTAGCAGTGGTAGTGGTGGTGGAGGTAGCGGTGGTAGTGGAGGTGGCAGTGGTGGAGGTGGCAGTGGTGGTGGAGGTGGCAGTGGTGATGGTGGCGGCGGTGGAGGTGGTGGCGGCGGTGGAGGTGGTGGCAGCAGTGGAGGTGGCAGTGGCAGTGGTGGTGGTGGAAGTGGCCATGGTGGTGGTGGAGGTGGCAGTGGCAGTGGTGGTGGAGGTGGCAGTGGTGATGGAGGTGGCAGTGGTGGTGGTGGCAGTGGCAGTGGTAATGGTGGTGGAGGTGGCAGTGGCAGTGGTGGAGGTGGCAGTGGTAGTGGAGGTGGTGGTGGAGGTAGCAGTGGCAATGGAGGTGGCAGTGGTAGTGGTGGTGGAGGTGGCGGTGGTGGTGGAGGTGGCGGTGGTGGTGGAGGTGGCAGTGGTGGAGGTGGCAGTGGTAGTGGAGGTGGCAGTGGTGGTGGTGGCAGTGGTAGTGGAGGTGGTGGTGGAGGTGGCGGTGGTGGTGGCGGTGGAGGTGGTGGCGGCGGTGGAGGTGGCAGTGGTAGTGGTGGTGGAGGTGGCAGTGGTGGTGGTGGCAATGGCAGTGGTGGTGGCAGTGGTAGTGGTGGTGGAGGTGGCAGTGGTGGTGGAAGTGGCAGTGGTGGTGGCAGTGGCAGTGGCAGTGGCGAGAGAGCAATTGAAAAAATGCTAAAAGAGGCTTTTCTTGCCTTCTCTTCTCCACCTGATGGCGGGCCTGGGCTGAGAGTCCCAGAAGAAGTGGATGTCAGATAACCCCTGTGTCCGGGCTGGCAACTTCCTTTGGGAGCTTTCAATATGGCAGCCAATGGGTTGGAAAGGTAGACGTGCGCGTATTCCTTTCCCCACTTCTGCAATTCTGTATCTGGGACTGAATTTCATCTCTGTGTCTTGCCTCTTTCTCTCCAGAAGCCGTTTGCCACTTTGTATCAGGACTTCTCCACCTCAGCACTGTTGATGTTTTGGGCTATAGGACGCTGAGCGGCGCCCTGACTTCTGTCCACTGCACACAGTAGCAATCCCCCTACCGAGTTGTGCCAACCAATAATGTCTCCAGGCGTTTGTCTCACGTCCTCTGGGGAGCAACACTTGCCCCCAGTTGAGAATCACTGTTAATTTATTCTTAAGTAACTCCATTTCTGACATCTAATGTTGAGGGCTAACTGTGTGTAAGACACTGTATATGCCTCTCTTTTATTTATTTATTTTTGAGGCAGAGCCTTGCTCTGTTACCCAGGCTGGAGTGCATTGGCACAATCTCGGCTCACTGTAACCTTTGTCTCCTGGGCTCAAGCAATTCTCCTGCCTCAGCCTCCTGAGTAGCTGGGATTATAGGTGTGCACCACCATACCTGGCTAATTTTTGTATTTTTAATAGAGACGAGGTTTCACCATGTCGGCCAGGCTGGTCTTGAACTCCTGACCTCAGGTAATCCACCTGCCTTGGACTCCCAAAGTGCTGGGATTACAGGTGTGAGCCACCACACCCGGCCCCATATATGCCTTTCTAAGCATCTAATCCATGTAACACTCCATAAAATGTTTTTTTTTTTTCATTATTTCCACCCTACAGAAGAGAAATCTGCCATCCAGCGGGGTTAGAGAACTCACCCAAGGTCACAGTGTTCGTGTGTCAGGAGTCAGACTCAGGCAGCCTGTGTGCCTCCTCATTACATCATTCATCCACCTAATGAGTGTTTGTCCATCATTTACTGTGTGCGGGGCACTGTCCCAGGAGCTTGGTACTCATTGGTGGATAGAGATAGAAATACTTGCCCTCACAGAACTTGTGTTTGAGAAGGAGAGGCAGGCAGTGAACGCATCAGTAAATTGTGCAGTGTGTGAGCAAGTGGATGAATATTCCAGGGCTACCAGAACCAATTACCAAAATCTAGGGGGCTTAGAACAACAGAATGTATTCTCTCCCAATTCTAGAGGCCACAGGTGAGAACTCCAGGGGCCTGTTGGCAGGGCTGGTGCCTTCTGGAGGCTTTGAGGGAGAACTTCCCCTGCCCCTTCTGCTTCTGGGGGTTGCTGGCAACCCCTGGCACTCCTCAGCCGGTGGCCGCATCCCTCCCGCCTCTGCCTCTGTCTCGTGCGGCCTTCTCCTCTGTGCCTCCGTCTGTCCGAAGCTCCTTCTCCTTTTTCTTATAAAGATGCCAGTCATCGGACTGGGGGCCCATCCTAAGTCCAGGATGATTTCATCTCAAGATCTTTAACAAATGACATCTGTGCAGATCTCGTTTCCAAATAAGGTTGTTTTCTGAGGTTCTGGGTGAATCTGAGTTCTGGGGGTCCACTGTTAACCCCTGCAGTAAGTAAGTGACGCTCGCCATGGGGAAATGGGCAGCGTACTGAGACCCTGCGCTCAGCAGGGCCGAGGACAGTTGGCAAGGCGTGGAAAGGATAAGACGTGGTCTATAATCGTTCAAATGGTATCGCTCCGCCTACTGACACTGTTGGAGTTCAAAGAAGGAGGACATGGTTGGAGATGCGATCTCCATCTTCCTCCTCCTTCCCAGCTGCTCAGCTCACTGTCCCAGGGAGAACAGAAGACTTGGGCGGTGGTATTCGGAAGCAGAACAGAAAGAATATGAATGAGAAGAGAATATTTCCCTGTGCAGGCACAGGTCTTCATGGGCTGAGTTCCCGTGACTCACCCTCTTTTATTCATTCCTCGTCGAATCCTGGGCCTTCAGTGGTATTTGTGAAATGGAAGGATCTGTTAGTCATCATACTTCATCCTGGGGATCCCAGATGATGTACTGTGTCCCCCTCCCACCTGCATCCCCTTGGGGAGCTTGCTGTTTCATGGAGGAGATAGAAAGGTTACAGCTTCTCCATCCTTTGCGGTGAGGCAGAACACACACTTTGGGAGCCCAATGGAAAGGCTTTTGAGTGGGTTTTGAAGGATGTGTAGAAGTTTTCTGGGAAGAATTGGTGAGCATGGAACTGCATACAGAGCAAAGGTATGGAGGTTTTTTTTAAAAAAAGGCACTGTTTTAGTCCATTCTGTGTTGCTATGATAGACTACAGACTAGGTAACTTATAAATGATAGCTGTTTATTCGGCCCTTGGTTCCAGAGGCTGGGAAGTCCAAGAGCATGGCCCTGGCATCTGGTGCAGGCCTGCATGCTCCCATGGTGGGAAGTGGGAGGGCAAAAAAGCGTGAGCAAGAGAGGGCTGAACCCACTTTTGTAACAAACCCACTCTTGTGATAATGAACCCATTCCCGCAATAACTACGTTAATCTGTCCATGAGGACAGAACCCTCATGATCTAATCGCCTTCATTAGCCCCACTTCCCAACTCTGTTGCATTGGGGATTAATTTCCAACTCGTAAACTTCGGGAGACACATTTAAACCATCACAGCGTGGCTTATGTAAGTGGAGCAAGAGAGGTTAGAGTGGCCGGAGCGTGGGCCTTGAGGCTGGGGGCGTGGCCCTAGCTGCCGTGGTCCTGTGGGCTCTGCCTGCAGGGAGGGAACGCTAGAGCTGGCGCGCTTGATTCTGGGTTGCTGACTGTGGTGGTAGTGTCGGGGGCGATAGACTGGAAGCCTTTGAGGAAGCTGCTTCTGGAGTTGAGGTGGAGAGGCCAAAACTCTGAACTCTCGTGGGAGCAGGAGAAGCAGAGAGAGGCCCAGATTTTAAAAAATGAGGTAAATTTTACATAATGTTACATGAACTATTAGTTGATTCAAAGTGTGTGAGTCAGTGGCATTCAGTACATTGAGGACGTTGTGCAGCCATCACCTCCGCCAAGTTCCAGAACGTCGCCGTCGCCCCAGAAGGAAATCCTGCACCCGTTATCAGTCACTCCCCACCCCCTCCCGCAGCCCCTGGCAGCCGCTCCTCTGCGTTCCATCTGTGGATTTGTGTGTCCTGAGTATTTCGTAGAAACAGAGTCACATCTGCCCTTTTGCAGCGCATTTCAGCACCAGTCAATGCTTCGTTCCTTTTTGCAGCTGAATAATCTTCCGATGCTTGGACCTACCGCATTGGGTTTATCCATTCATCCATCCAGGGACATTTGATGATTGACTATTTGAGTCACTCAATAGGCATTGTTTTCTGAGGGAGCTTTCTGGTGCTCAAAATGTGTTTGTGGAATGAGGAAACGAAACGGTAACCCTGAATCCCATAACCCTCACTCTTAAATCCCCTCTCCCCCATCATCATCATCCTCTCACTATCATCATCTCTGTGTCCCGCCTGCAAGGAACAGGTGTGTTCCAATACCTGCCATTGTGTCAAAGGACATTATCCTCAGCCTTTTTAAGAAGGCGGCCAGTGTTGAGGCTGGCCTGAAAGTCTCTGGGATTGGTGGGGTGGGGGTGGTGGACTTGACCTCCAGGGGAACACAGCGCCGCCCCGTGATTGCCTGGTTCCTTGCCTGGTGTCCTGTGGCCTGGAGTACCATCTGCTCCTTGGCATCCCCTCCTCCGCCAGGCAGGACGTTGCCCAGTGCCATCACCCCGCTGCGCTCTGTGCCATCTGGCCACACTAGGTTCCCCAGGACTTCCCATTTTTTGGAGAAAAATGAAGTCCACCCTCAGAGGGTGGGTGGAGGGCAGAGAGTCCTAAATGCTCTGCACACCCGCCCCTGCCCTCCAGCCTCCCCGGTGCCTCCCACACGGCCAGCACCAGCTGGTGGAAAAACACCAGCCCTCCCTGCTTCCAGAGCTGGCCTCAGAACCTTCAGGGCCCCACAGAGGTGATACTGTGGCATTGTTGCTTTCCCTATGCACTCTGAGAGCCACCTGAGCCCACCTGAGCCTGCAGATCGTGCCAGAAGAGGTACCTGAGGACCCTACTCCTGGGAGCAGCAGGCTGTGGGGTGCCTAGGGGAGGGATCCTGTGTGCCTGGGCTGCAGAGCTGGTCAAGTCTGGGTGCTGCAGAGATGATGCAGGTGGGGAGCCTCTGAGAAGGACAAAGTGGGCACAGGAGGAGCCCTGGGAGGCCTGGCAGCCCACGCCCAGGCTTCACATTCTGCACAGGTGGGTGCCCCAGCCTCCTGTGTTTGTCAGATCCAGTCATGCTGCTTTGAGGAACAGAGAGAAGGGACAGTGCCCAAGAGCCAGAGGTGGAGGGGAGTGTGAAGGCAGGAACAGGAGGGAAAGCTGCTGGCTGTTTCTCAGCTGGGCCGCCTGCTGCAGGGGCAAGGCTTCAACATCTCTGTCCTTATCCTCTCCCTGCTTTGCCACCCAGAGTCCCCGGACACCAGGAAATGGCTCCTCCACTCAGGAAGCAGCCTGCCCAGCTGCTGCCCCTGCCCAGCTCAGCCGAGCTGCCCTAGCACTGCAGAGGGGCTCACTTACTTGATGTGACAATTCTTAGTTCTCAACCTTTTTTAAAAATGAAGTAAACAAACCCCCGAGCCCAGGCTTTTGTGGTGACGCAGCAGTTCTGTGTCTGGACTGTGGTGATGGTTGCATGGTGCTGCACATGTGATAAAATGGCAGAGGACTGCAAATCACACACAAACACACACACAGGCATGCACGCACAGAGGCGCACACACGTGTGCACATCACTGGGGAATCTGAATAAGCCCCGCGTACTGCACCGTCTCTGTTTCCTGGCGCCATGGTGGTTATGTGAGATGTCAACATTGTGGGAAGCCGGGTGACGGGTAGCAGGCACCTGTTTCTCTGCCCCTTCTAGTGAATCCATAATTATTTCCAAATCAAAAACCAAAAACAAGGCTCTGACAGATTCAGAGCATATGAGTCAGGCGGGGGAGTCCCATTCAGGGTAACCGTGCACCCCAACTGCTTAGAGACCCTGAGTACCTGCCATGTGGGCCTGGCAGACAGACCTCTCCCTGCTCCTTCCCTGCCCAACTGCCTGCTCTCTTACCTACCTGGGGAGGCATACCCAGGTCCCCTCTCTGCAAAGACAGCCCGGGCCTGGTTGCATGACTGCGAGGTCAGGGGACATAGGGCCCAGGTGAGGTTGTGCTGTGGCCTGACCACTGGATGCCAGGAACCTCCGGCTCCCACCCACTGTGTTTTCTGGAGGAATCCATTGACAACCACACCCTTTCCTGAACACCAGAGCTGCTTCTACTTCTTATTTTATTATTATTTTTTTCTTTTGCTTTTTTAAAAAATTATTTTATTATACTTTAAGTTCTGGGGTATCTGTGCAGATCGTGCAGGATTGTTACATAGGTATACACATGCCATGGTGGTGTGCTGCATCTACCCCCACCCCCAATCCCTCCCCAATCCCCCCACCCCCTGCTATCCCTCCCCTAGCTCCCCCACCCCCCCAACAGGCCCTGGTGTGTGATGTTCCCCTCCCTGTGTCCATGTGTTCTCATTCTTCGACACCCACTTACGAGTGAGAACACGCGGTGTTTGGTTTTCTGTTCTTGTGTCAGTTTGCTGAGAATGATGGTTTCCAGCTTCATCCGTGTCCCTGCAAAGGACATGAACTCATCCTTTTTTACGGCTGCATAGTATTCCATGGTATCTATGTGCCACATTTTCCTTGTCCAGTCTATCATCGATGGGCATTTGGGTTGGTTCCATGTCTTTGCTATTGTGAACAGTGCCGCAGTGAACATACGTGTGCACCAGAGGGCTGGGCTGTGTTCAAGTCGTCTCTGCTGTGAGAAGTCACGTTCCATTTCCCTACGCATTGAAGTGTCTTGAGGGTTCGCCCCCACCTCCCTACTCGAGACTCGCTGCCTGAGGGCAGGGATCTCACAGTTCTTGGGTGCAGGGACATTGAGGGGACAGCCCCCGGGCCTGGCTGGCCTAGGACACATTCATTCTCTGCATCTCTTTGGGAGTGGCAAGCAGTTATGGCTCTGTGCTGCCGCACTGCCGCTGACCTGGGGAGAGAGGCACCCCAACTGCCCCGGACACGGATGCCGCAGGGGTGTCTGCACGGGGCGGCTGGCCTCAGGCCTCAGGAAGAGCCACTGGAATGTTGAGAAGGACATGAAGGTGTGTTAGAAGGAGTTAGCGTGTTAGCGGCCACGTGTCTTGGTCGGGTGATTTCACAGATCTCTGGAAGTCGGTGACATTTGCGAAGATTAGAAAGGCCGTCCCCCCATTCATGAGCCATATTAAAACAAGCTCTCCCCCGACACCCCAGTGAGGAGCGATGGTGCACACCACACGGTGAGGGCTGTCGATTCCAGCCTGTGTCTCCACGGCAGTCCCTTTTCCACTGCCACCCAGGGCCAGGCCATAAGGCCCTCATCTATCCAACCACCGACCCAGAAATATTCTAACGAGTCCCTGCTCTATGCTGGACATGGGCTGGGGGCTTCTGCTCAGGGGATCAGGAAGTAGGGCAGCCATGCCCCCAGGAGCCCATGCCCTGGGGAAGAGGGTGCCCATAGATCTCACCCTACCCATCTACACCTGTGCCATGTGTGTGTCACCTGTGTCAGCCTACCTCACTATCTGCTCTATCAGTACACCTCTGCCTATGATATGCGCATACAATCCATGACTAACTGTTGGAAGGGCTCCCACGGAAACGGGCAGGTGCTGTGATATAGAACAACTCGGGGGGATTTACGATGGGAGGGGACAGCCCTGTGCTGAGCGGGTGGCTGGGGACAGAGAGGAGAGGGCTGTTCCAGGCAGTGGGACCGACGTGTGCCCAGACCTCTTGAGCTTGTGTTTGAAAGACTGAGAGAGCTGTGGCTTAGACATGGAGGGGGCCGGGCCAGGGCGGGCAGAGGCAGGCTCTGGAGGGCCACAGGGGTTCGAATCAATTCAAGTGTGGTGGGAACTCCCAGGGGGTGTTCAACATGGAAGGTCTGGCTCAGGAGGGGCTCCGGCCCTGTATAAATATGTATTTAACAGTGTCTTTAAAAATGATGGCATCTCTGAAATTCACCAATTAATATTTTAAAAGAATCCTCTGGTAAGCAGTTAGAAGGAACTAGGTCAGAGGCAGAGAGACCCCCTGGGACCCAGCAAGGTGTCTGGGTGAGAGGGGCTGGGGCTTGGTCCAGGCCGGTTCTCCCCAGCAGGGGATGTGTGGCAGTGTCCGGGGCTGTCACAGCTGGCAAGGGGGCTGCCCCAACATCTAGTGGGCAGAGGCCAGGGATGCCGCTAAATATCCTGCAGCACGCAGGATGCCCCCACCAAGAACCCAGCCCCAGATGCCCGTGGTACCTGGAGGGAGAGCCCAGAGAGGACAGACAGGGTCGGAGTGGGAGGTGGCATGAACAGAGCTGGCGGGATGAGGGTTGGGAGAGGAGGACAGAGCAAGGATGGGCGCTCGGACTTCCAGCCTGAGCCGCAGAAACAAAGACCACGTGGGAGAGGAACAGGCTCGGGAGCACATTAAGGCTTGGGGTGGGGCCGGTCGGCGTGAGTCCTTCAGCCTTGGGGTGGGGCTGGTCAGTGTGATGTCTGAGAGGCAGATGCTGTGCAGCACTGCACACCTGGGCGGTGCTGTGTGTGACTGTGCATGAGAGCAGCTCTGTTGATGAGTGTGCATGTGCAATGTGTGAGTGTCTGTGTCAGATGCTGTGAGCAAGTGTGTGGCAGCGTGTGTGTCTGCGAATGTGGCTGTGGAAGTCTGTGGTTGCATGAATGAAGGGTGTGTGTGGATGGGTTCCTAGGAACTTGAGCATCGTGTGCTTTAGAGTGTTTGATGTGTGTGTGAGTGTGTGTGCACACACCCGTGTGCCTGGCCTCCCCCTTTCACCCCCCCTGGTCTCTGCTCAAAGGTGTCGCGAGCCCTGTGGCTTCTCCGTGGGGCTCTGTGGTGGCACCTCCCGAGGAGCCCTGCCTGGCTGCTTCTGGACCCAGATGGCCACTCTCCTGGGCTCAGTTCCCACCTTCAGTTGACACTGACCCTCCTGGATGACCCTCAAGTGGTCTCTCCTGGGCAGAAGCGTGGTGCGGTTTCTCCCTGGCCCACAGTTTCCGGATTCCACCTCTGCAGATGCCACTGCTCAGGGCCCGCCTCGCCCCGTCTCCGCTCCCACGGCACAGTAGCCTGCGCGTCTTTAGATCCTTTTGTGGCTGCTGACCTGGAGTAGCACAACCGGCCTCCTCCAGTTATGGGGCTCATTACTAAGATACAAGGGAAGTGCGGCCCATGCACACCCCATGGAGGGGACACTGTCCTGCCTGCACACACCTCACGGAGGGATGCTGTTGGGCCTCTATGCACGTGGCTGACTCTGCAGCAACTTGGTCTGAGTGAGTGCAGGGAGGCACCGTCTCCTGCCTTTGGGTGCAAGGCCCCTGAACCCCAGGCCTCAAACACCGAGGAGCTGCAATGGGGGTGGTCCCATTACCACATGGGGTCCTCCGATGAGACATGGCTCGGCTTGTGTCATCTTCCGAGTCTCTCCAGTCAGCGTGAATAGGGCTGCTTCTGGAGTGGGCCACCAGAGCCCTAGGGTGGGTCCGATGTCTTGGCCTAATGAGCTGTGTGACTCTGGACAGGTCACTTAACCTCTCTGGGCCTTTGATTCCTTGCCCAACTCACATTTCTCCCTGTAATGCACAGGGCCGGACAGTCTGAAATTCTTCCTTGGACTTTCTTGATTGGGTTCAAGAGTGAGTGGACCCCTTTGCTTGGGGGCAGGCCAGGAGGACCTACAAATAATTAGGGATTGGAAGTGCCAGGGGGCTTGGTGGGCAAGGTGGGGGGAGCGGCAGTGCTCCTGATCCCAGGAGAGGTGAGGTTGGTGGATGGGAGAGGTGGCAGGGCAGGCCAGGAGGGGCAGGAGGGGCTGGGCAGGGAGGCAGCAGACAGAGTTGCCTGGCCCTGGGGCGGGACAGATGTGGGTGGCCTCTGACTCCCTAGAAGCTGGGTTTGGGGGTGTGCTAACAAGAGGCCTTGGGAGAGGGCCCTGGGAGCCAGGAGAATGATGTGCCAGACCCGGGGCATGCGGCCGGGTGGGGAACAGGCTCCGGCCACCCAGGGAGAGCTGGCTCTTCTGTGATGGGGAATAGAGGAGAGGGGCACAAGGGGCTGAGGAGGTGCTAGGCCAGCGTGGGGGCCAGAGTGGAGGTGGTGGGGCAGAGCTCCAGGGGCCCTTGCCTCTCCTGGCACATCTGAGAGGTGCCCTCCTGTGCAGCCCCTCCCTCATCAGAGGGCATTGCCTACACAGGACGTCACCGAAGATGCCTCCCAACTCACCATGAGGGGCTCATGACGCCCAGCACAGCCCGGAGGACAGCAGTGTTCACCCCGGGCTGAGAGGTGTCCACGGGATCTCAGAACTTGGCACCTGGGCATGGAGTCAGCCCCCTTTCCTCTCCTCTGCCAGCTAAGCCAGAGCCTCTCTCATGCCTGTCAGGCTGCGGCTTTGCGTGGGGGCCCGAGGGAGCTGGCAGAACATGGGAGAAGACCTCTCCCCCAGGGTGCCCTGGGGTGAGGCTCGCCAGCCCCAGGCCTGTCCCAGAGAGCCAGAGGGAGAGAATGTGCAGCTTGGGGGGACCTGTGGAGCCTGGCCCTTGTGGGGACATACACACACCACACACAACAAACTCCTGCACCACCCCACAGGCCAGCATGCCTCTGCACATGCCTGCACACACATCACACACCCCTGCACCACCCCACAGGCCAGCACACCTGTGCACACGCCTGTACACACTGCACACACATCACACACACCCCACGTGCCTGCACACACTGCACACACCCGCATGTCTCTACACCCACTCTTGTGCACACTCTTACAGGCACTGCTTCTCTCCATAGCCTCAGTGGGCTGTGGGACTGCAGCCAGCAACCTGCCTGCTCCCCTCTCTTATCCCGGGGCTCTGGGAGACAACCCTGCTTCCCACCAGCTTCCCTTCCCCCACCCCAAAGGGTGCCAAGGCGATGAGGCCTGTCCCTTAGTGATCCCCGAGCCAGCTACTCAGGGCCAGCAGTCCCGTCTGCTGCCAGGAGGAGAGGAGGGGTCCCACTGAGATGCCCTAGCTTCTATGGCCATCCCTGCTGGCCACACAGCTCCCTCTTTTACAAATGAGATGAAGCCGCAGCCCCAGAGGGCCCAGAGTGGTTTGTTCTCTGGGCATCGCTCTGGACTTGGGGTGTGGCCAGCACGGCCGCTGGGCCTGGGCAGAGCCGGTGCCTTCAGCTCCAGCATAGCATGTGTAGAGTGATGTGGCTGTCAGCATCCATCCTGGGTTTACAGAAAGAACACATTGCCATGACTATAGGCTGAGGACCACTGCAGAAATTCACACATTTGATCCTCAAAGCACTTTCCTCAGGGAGGCCCTGTGACCACCCCCATTTCATAGATGGGTAAATCGAGACCCAGAGAGACAAGGCCGCGTGCTCAAAGCTGCACTTCTCAGTGGGTGTTGGAGGGGAGATGTGGCTCCGGCGGCCGGGGGACCATGAGCGGGATGGGACCACGGTGCTGCCTCCTTTCCACTGGCTTCTTGGTCCAAAGGCCCCGAGCCTGCCAAGGGTGTTTCTTCCTGTGACGCCCCAGGGTTGTGCGAGCTCTCTGTGCCCTCCTTCACCTTTCCCGCCGCTGCCCAGCCTGCTCCTCCACTGATGCCAGGTGCTGGCAGTTGGCGGATGCTGTGGCCACCAAGTCCCAGCGGTCCCTCCCTCGGCCCTGCTGCACGGCTTCTCTCTTCCCGGAGGCTCCCCACTCCGCTCTGTGACCCCGCTCTCCCCCAGTGGCCCTCACCTATCTTTCCCACTCCCCCACCCCCAAGGTGATCTTTAATGACCCGCTTGCTGCTGCATGCCAGCAGCCAGAGGGCAGGGGAAGATCTCTGTGAAGAAGACGGAGCCCACAGCCTCAACCTGGGCACTCACAAAGCACATCCATGTCTGAGCATCCATCTGTCCCATGACAATGGAGTGTCGGTGACTTGCTGGAGCTCCGCCTTCTGTGTCAAAGGTGCATGCACAAAGAACGCCCATCCGCCTTCCCTTCCGCCTTGACAGCTGCGTTCCTCCGCGGCGGAGGTGGTGACAGAGTAAGCCTCCATCCTGCACTGCCAATGGCCCCGCCGAGCTCCCAGGCTTACTCTCTAAAAAGTTAAGTTCCCAGCTAGCCCCTACACTCTCACTTCCGCCTTCCTCCTCAAACATCCCGGTTCCCGCCAGATCACACCGTTCAACAGTTCCCACCTCCATGCTCCCCTCGGCCCCATGCCTTCCTCCAGCTTCCTTCTCCTTAACTTCAGCCATTCAGAGTTCTACCCGTCCTTCTAGGCCAGCTGAGTTCTTTCTTCTCCCCCGTAGCCACGGGGAACGTGGCGTAAAGCCCCCTGGTCTCTCTCGGACTCCAAAGAACCCTGCGGATGTTGGCACCACCCTGTAATTTGTGTGGATGAGGGTGCCAGTGCTGGGTGGCAGGGATGCTGTGGGCGTGGAGGAAGGTGTTCTGTGGAGGCGTCTCCGGGTGTGAAGCATGTGTGATCTGTTGGGCACAAGGCCCCACTTAACAGACGAACACTGAGATGCTGTCACTCAGTACTCACGTTGGTACCATTATTGTCACCATTTTTCAGAGGATGAAATGGAAGGCTGGGGGGGACCCCAAGGTTCGCCCAGGGCCTCCCTTGCCGTGAGCGTCACAGCCAAGGCTTGAGCCTGGGGTGCCACCTCGCCGGGGGCGGGCGCTCCGTGGATGCCTCCTGCATTGAGGGTAACTCACTGTGATAGTTCGTAGGTGCTCGCCATCTGTTGATAGGTCATTTTCCCTCCTGCTAGCTTCGATTTAAGGGTGTGCCTCCCCGCCCTGATTCAGGCTGAACGGTGCAGCTGCAGTCAAGGTGAAGGGATTTGTCTCCCGGGAGGATTTGAACAGATTTCTCCAGCTTCCTCTCTGTCCCCAAGATGATGCTTCTGAGATGTTGACGTGCTTGTCTTCTGGGCTCAGAGCTTGGCGAAGGTGACAACGTCTTCCCGGCACGTCTTTGCCTGTGATTGTCACCCACACTGACAGTCCCAGGGGTTCAGGGTTGACTGCACTTGACTGAGCCAAATAAATTAGAATAAAACATTTAAAACCACATTTCCTAATGTATTTTTTTTCCTCATTTACTACCCAGGTGTTTAGATTTAACTTCTTCCAATAGTGCACCTAAATGTCACATGTCCCCTGGTAGTTGTGCCTTTCGAAAGCACATTGTCGAATGAAGCAGGGCGGGCGAGAGGACGGGTTTAGCACATTTGCGGGTGGACACCTCTGGACAGAAAGCACGGCCTTGGCTGAGCAATCGGGCCCCGAGCTTGGGCTTGGGAGTCAGGGCTCTGGGAAGAGAATGCTGTACCCCTTTCTAATTGAAGGCTGCCAGCTCTGATTTAGAAAATCTCATTTTGTGCTTTTCTAAGAGTAGGTTTTACTTCTTGAATCTGTTTCCTTAGCAAGAGTTTTTATGTTTTCTCCCCTCTTGGGATACATCTTTTGGGACTAGTCTTGTCATTGTTATGCATGAGAGCAGGACCTTGCACAGAGCTCTTTCCTTGGTGGGCTACCCTGGGAGCTCCGTGGAATCCTTGCTGGACAAGGCTCCTCCCGACCTTCGGTAGTGCAGCACTTCGGATCATGGTGAGTTGCTGATAGTTCTTCTTGCCTTCTTCTTCCTCAGGCCCATCTGCAGGTGCTCCTGGAATTATGATGGGTCACACCCCAACGAACCCATCTTGAGTTGAAATGATCGCCAACTCGAAAATGTATTTAATACCCTGATAAGCCCACCGTAAAGTCAAAACAGTCATAAGTTGGGGGGCGGTCTGTGTTTGAACGAACCTGTAATTCCTCTTGGAATTTTTGGGTGATTCGTTTTCCTGGGGTCCCCATCCCAGGATGGCTCCGACGGGGACATCTGTGCCAATACCTTGGCATTTGCCCCCTCACATCTGTAGGGAGGTGCTCCTCTTCTCGCCAATGTTTTCCCCCGTTTTATTCTTCCTGCTGCCAAAGTAGCTCTTGTTCCAGGCTCGGGCCTTAATTCACAGCCTGAGAAGGGAAGTGATTAGAATTGAAATTGGAAATGGCCTCTTTCCCTTTCGGCCTAACTCTAGCCTGCAGGAGGGCGGGAGGGCAGCCCACAGCGTCTGCACACCCACAGGTGGCTTTTGACCTCCTCGAGTCTGGCACCTATATTGAGAGGGTTTCTGCACACACATACCCTCTGTCTTATCATGTGTGTGTGTGCGTGTGTGTGTGTGTGTGTGTGTGTCGGGGATTAGAAACGTCCCATCATTCCGCACTCACTCTTTCTGCCTTCACGCAGACCCATTAGCTACATTTGGGCTTGGCATTCCACTGTGCTAACATCTTCCCCCCTAGTGGGAAACCAGATAGCTGTGATTAGCCTAATGAGTGATTAATTAACGAGCGGGCTGGCTAGAGAATGGAAATATGCTGACCCTGCTGAATAATGGCCAGGAGGGAGCCAGCCACCCACCCACCACAATGGCGTGCCCATCGTGACTTTAACCCTTGAGTTCTCTCCTGCCCAGATCACCCTTCTTTGTTTGTGCAAAAGTACGGAGGTTGCGTCCACGCATGTGCACGCCAGGAGCTGGAGCCCCCTGCCATCCAGCATCCGGAATGCGACGTCCACCAGCAGAGATGCTCCATCGGGTCTACGGGTTGGCCAGACTCAAAGTGTGTGTGTGTGTGTGTGTGTGTGTCTGCCTGCACACACGCACACACGTGCAGGTTTCGAATAAGGATATTGGTATATTCACCTATAATTGAATGACGAAAACTGATCTTACTTGGCAATTATGCAAAATTTTAAAATATTTCGGAGTGGAAGTTGTTGGAGGCTTCTGAACGGTTTTTTTTGGAGGAATTGGATTGCAGTGTCTGGGGTGGGGTTCGGGGGGAGCTCAGGAAATGTTGCTGACTCACCTGGAGGCAGATTGAGGGGGACCCAGGAACTGCAAGGGAGAAGGTTTGGGGACAGCCCGGGTTCTAGGCTGTGGGGAGGAAGGATTGTGGGGTGGGCAGGGCTGAGTGGGGTGAGGGAGGGAAGCAGGAGAGGTGAGTGACAGGAGAGGTGAGTGACAGCCCCCTCACTTACGTTTTATGCAGCTTCTACCGTAATAGTTCATTTTCTTCCTGGAAGCCAAAAAAAAAAAAAAAACAGTGCCAGAAACCCATCCAGGGCCCCCCTCCCCAAACCTCCCAGCTTCGAGAGTTTTGTTTGCTCTCCCTCTCCTCTCTCTGGTAAAGGACTGTGGGTAGAGGCAGGAAGAGGGATCCGGGCTCCCGACTAATACCTGCGCACCCCCAATCTGGCAAAGCAGCTCCAACCCAGTGGCGAGGCAGGAAGACATGAGGGACCACGGGGAGCATAGCTGGCAAAGTGACCCTTCTAGCACTCAGAATGTCAAGCCTGAGCCAAATTCACCGTGGGAGCCACATCCTCCCGGCCCTTTTCTCTCTGTCAGGGAGCCTCCGTGAGGGGTCTGGGGGTTGTTTCCCCTTCATCAGGGGCTGCCGCCCAGGTGGGGAGGAGGACATGATCTACTTCTGAACCTGCAAGCCCGGCTTCCTGGTGTTAACCCCGCCCTGGGGACTCCTTGAAGTTGAAGCTCCTTAGCTCCAGTCCTTGAGTGTGTTTGTATGAGCGTCCTGCGTCTGATACAACAAGTGAGCGCTTTCTGGGGGCCTAAAACAGCGGCCATGGAGTCTTGCATTTCTGGAGGCCCCCAGTCTGAAATCGAGGTATGGGTGGGGCTGTGCTCCCTCCAAAGGCTGCACGGGAGGACCTGTCCTGCCTCCTCCAGCTTCTTGGCCCCACGTGTTCCTTGGCTTGGAGATGTACTGCTCCAGTGCACTCTCTGCCTCTGTCTACAAGCAGTCTTCTTTGGGTGTTATTCTCTTCTGTTTCTTGTGAGGACACTGATCCCTGGATTTAGGGGCCATCATAATGCAGGATGATTTCATCTTGAGATCTTACCTTAAATTTTTCTGCAAAGACTCTCATTCCAGATAAAGTCACAGCTTGAGGTCCCAGGTTAGGACTTGGACACATCTTTTTGGGAGACACAGTTTGACCCACTACGGTGTCCAAAGGTTTCAGTTTACGGGATTCTGCCCCGTTTCCCAGACCCTCACACCCCCTCTTCTGGGTGCTCCTGACCCATTGTATTAGTCCGTTACCACACTGCTATTAAGGACTACCTGAGACTGGGTAATTTATGAAGAAAAGAGGTTTAACTGACTCATAATTCCATAGGTTGTACCAGAAGCCTGGCTGGGAGGCCTCAGGAAACTTACAATCATGGCGGAAGCAGGCACGTCTTCACATGCCAGCAGGAGAGCGAGCGAAGGGGGACGTGCTACACACTTTCAAACAAACGGGGTCTTGTGTAAACTCACTCCCTATCACGAGAACAGCAAGGGGGAAATCCAGCCCTGGGATTCAATCACCTCCCACCAGTCCCTCCCCCAATATTAGAGATTGCAACTTGACATGATATTTGGGGAGGGACACGAGCCAAACCATATCACCCATTTTGGGGCTCACCCTGGCTGCCCCTCAGCATGGCCCACAGCCTGCTCTGCCAAGCAGTGCTCATATGGACGGCATGAAGCCTCAGAGAGAGAAGGAGCCCTCCAAATCCTTCCCCAACCGCCTGCAAGAAAATCCCCACAAGGTAAAGGCAAGGGAGTGAGGATGGTGCTTTAAGGCCAGGCTGCGGCACAGTCCCGATTTTGAGCCCCTCAGCCCTCTCTGTGCTGCATCTTGGGTAACTTCTCGACTTCTCTGTGCCTCAGTTGGTCCTTCTGTAAAATGGGACTGTTCATCATATCAGCTTGACCAATAGACGGAGGGGTAACAGGCTGTCACAGGCAAGTCATGCCTGCTCAGTTAAGCACAACCTTCCAGGTGAAGCCAGCACTGTGCCAGCAAACACAGCCTCTGTGGAGGGGCAGTGGAAGTTTGTGGAACCATTTGTGCAGTGAGGTGGCTGGATGAGGCTGTACATTTAATTTTCCTGTGGCTCAGAGCTCCAGCCCAGAGATTTGCTCATGGGCCTCTCAGAAGTTGGCAGAGGCCTGGGCTGCATCCGCTTGCAGAAGCTCCAGCTAGATTAAAAAAGGGAGACGTGCAGAAAGCGGGTTACAGAACTTCAGGTGAAGACAGCATTGCTAGGGCCCTGAAGGCTCCTGACAGGGCCAGCGTGCTCTCAGCTTGACCGGCCATGCTGGGTGAGGCATTCAGAGCCTTGGAGAAGGTGTTACCTCCCAAGTGCCCTGCCCTTCAGGGAAGAGTTTCTAAACCTCAGTACTATAGACCTCTGGGGGGACCGTTCCGTGCGTTGTAGGATGAGTAGCGTCCCTGGCGCTGCTCGCCATGTGCCAGCGTCACCCCCAGCCACAGCTGTGACAACTGGAAATGTCTGCAGACACCACCAAATGGCCCCAGGGGCAAACCCACCTCTGGTTGAGGACCACCGCCCTAGGTCCACCAGTCAGACCCAGAGAGCCCCTGCCCTCTGCAAAACCTTCCCAAAGCCAAGTGACTTGGGGAATGTCTTGTGAACCCCAGCTGAATTGGAAGGTTCTACCAATAAAACAGGGCGACACCCAGCCGGGCAGCTTCTTAGGACTCTGGGAGCACATGGAGGAGGAAGGGGCGGCCTTTGGAATGCCCCACCTTGTACTCTTCTGCCACCCAGACTTTGCCGTGACATAGACAGTGCCCCCAGGAAAGGAGGCTGTGCAGAGAGATGCCCTTTGTGGGCTCTGGGCTCGGCACAGAGAGGCGGGGAAATAGCAGGGGAGGAGGTGTGGGGAGAGATGATCCTGGAAGTGAGCTTGTCTTGAAGATCTGGAAATCGCCATGCTTGTGGGCTGGGGTAGACAGCCCTGGAAATACAGGTGGGTCCCGAGGCCTGTGGCTGAGGTTTCCTAGAGAAGCCAGTCTCCTCCTCCGAGACCCAGGGCCCGGCAGCACCTCCCACACGCCGAAGGCCGTCACCCAGGCCACTGTTGTTTAGAAACCCAGTTTGCATCCTTGGCTCTAGCAGCCTGAGCATCACCTGACATTCCCTCTGGGCAGTGGGACCCCCTTACAAGAAAATGTGCTCCCTAATATACACAAGAGAAATGAAAGCATATGCATGCCACAAGCACCCCCGCCCATGCTCACAGCAGCGCCATTCACGATAGTCACAACGTGGAAGCAACCCGATGTCTATCGACTGATGAGAAGGTCCTTTGTGAGATGGGAAGAGGGATGGCAGCTCCTGTCTCAGGGCTGCTGTGAGACAAAGCGTCACTTAGGGCACCCCGAATACTCCCAGTGAGTCACGGGCACCCTGTGGGTGGCTTCTGTTTTCCTTGTTGGCGTTTTAAGTTCTCCATGGCTTGCCCCTCCCACCATCACCCCAGAGGGTCCCCCCAGGGCTCGGCAAATAAAGGATTGGGGGCCGAGGGAGGCAGCGGGACAGTGCGGTCATTTAGACAAGGGAGAAGAGGCAGCGATCGCAAACAGTGAGTGTGCATGTGTGAGAATGAGTGTGTGCGTGTGAGACAGTGAACAAGGGTGTGTGAATGTGAGTGGATTTGTGCATGTATGCAAGTTTGCATGTGTGGTGTGTGGGTCTGCACCTGTGAGCGTATGTGCTGGCAAGTGTGCAAGAGGCGAGTGTACGTAAGTGTGCATTTGTGTGTGTCTGAGCATGACTGCATGCGTGTTTGGCCAGGCCTTGGCCTGGGTCCCCCCAGGGCAAGGCAGGTGGCAGACGCCAGGGGACACACGCCCAGCAGTTGATTGGGATAGAGGCGACCTAGTCCTCGGGAGCACCAGCAGCACCCAGGATTGCACTGGATGCTGGGTCCCTTCAGCTGATCTGACTTCCTGGGGTTCCCAGGTGGCTGGTTGGGGAGGTGCTTGGGAGGCTGAGCTCCGGCTTTGTCCACAGGGGCAGAGGCCACCACCGTCTCACCTGTGCACACCTTTGGCCTCTGAGGGCCTCATGGCCCTGGTGGATGTTTCCCAGGGTTTCCCAGGCAGGTGGAGACTCCTGACCAATGCTGAGCTGACTGGCCCCTGCTTCGGGGACTGCTGGGGCCTGGGACCTCTGTATGCCGCCTCATTCAGTTTTTCCCTTGTGGCTGTTGGGAACTTCAGACCAGAAGCACGGGGTGGAAACCTGCACGGCCCAATTCTGCTTAGGAGCTGGGAGGAGAAGAAACCATCAGTTCCTGTCCTCCTGGGAGTAATTTGGCTGGGAGGTACCCTCCCCTCCTCCCCCTGCCCTTACCCCAGCCTGCCCCTCTGGCTCTGCCTCCAGCTTCCTCTGGCAATTATTAATAGTTGCAGCAGCCCAGGGAAGCAATGCAGGGTACTCTGTGGGAAAGGCGGGTGGGGCACCAGCAGCCCCCAGGGCCGGTGCTGGGCAGAAGCACAGTTGCAGCAGAGTCCTCAGCGGCTCCTGCCTCTGGGTTTGTCCTTTACATCTGCATTTTATCAGGAAATCCCAGCAACAGCAGCCACCACCATTTGGAGATCTTACTATATGCCTCTCACCACCAGGGGCCTTGCGGGGTGAGCTCCTTACTACCCTGACACCCAACTCACCCAGCCCTGCCTGGTTGGTCTCCCTCCCTCCCTCTCTTTATCTCCCTCTGTCCCTCCCCCTCCATCTCTCTCTCCCTCTTCCCCTCCCCCTTCCTCCTCCGCTCTCTTGCCTGTGGTCCCAGCAGCTGTGGTTAAAGGCTAGATGGGGTTCTCCTCCCTCCCATCACCAGGCTCAGCAGGGACAGTGGAGAGGGCCGAGGACCAGCAGGTCTCCCAGCACATCCCTTCCACCCCAGGGCCTTTGGAGAGCATCTTTGCTCTTGGAAGCTTCCCTGAGAAGTTTGGGACTGGAGCCCAGAGTACTTGGTTCCTTGGGGAGGATTGAGGATGATTTCCAGGGTCAAGACGAGGCCGGGCCTCCTGACCTGCTGGTCCGCCTTTCTCTACAGCCGCCTGTTTTGATTCAGTGAGACCCTTGGTTTCACCTGCCTCACTGAGCACTTACCTGGTCCAGGCCTGAACCCCCTGGATGACCGAGCCTGTGGGCCACGATTGTGTGTTCCTACCTACCTAGTACTCACCCTGGGGGCTGCCAGGTCTCCACCCTCATTTCCCAGGGAAGAAGGCCGCACCGCTTTCCCGGGTTGCTGTAACTGATGACCACAGTCTAGGGAGCTTAAAACATCAGAAACAGATTCTCTGCCATTCTGGAGGCTGGAAGTCCAAGACCAAAGTATCGGCAGGGCTAAGTCCTTCCAGAGGCTTGGAGGGAGAATCTGCACCCGGCCCCTCTCCCAGCTCCCAGGGCTGCCAGCCACCTCCAGGGTCCCTCGGCTCAAGGCACGGTCACTCTGATCTCCGCCCTGTCTTCATGTGGCCACCTCCCTGGGTGTGCCTCTGTGTCTCCTGTCTTTCTAGCTTGGATTTGGGGCCCACCCTAATCCAGGGTGTCCCACCTCCATCTGCAAAGAGGCTGTTTCCAATAAGGTCCATTCTCAGGTTCCAGGAGGACATGAATCTTAAGGGCTATTGAGCCCCTGCAGGCCTGAGGCTCCGGGAGGAAGGCAGCACACCCAGGACCCTCGATCAGAGCCCGGCCCAACTTTGTCACACCTGCCACGTCTCACACTTGGACCCATCACTGGGCCGAGTTCATTTCCCTTCCTGCTGGCCCTGCCCCAGGCGATTTCTCTCCCCAAATCCTTCCGCCGTGTCTCCGGTTGCCCCCGCCGACGCCCTTTCCTGGGGTCCTGGTCTACTTGGCACCCTCTCCCTGCACCCCCAGGTGTGTGACCTGCCTGCGAAGCCACCCGTGGCCCGAGCCAGCTGTGGCAGGATGTTTCCAACCTGTGCAGTAACTGTGCCTGTCTCTGATCTGGTCCCAGCTCACCGTGCAGGTCTGGGCCTGGGAAGAGCTCCAAGGCCCCTCAAATGGGGCGTGGGGTAGACCAGGAGGCCTCTGAGGGACAAACCCTGGGTGAAGGGAGGCTGTGGGTAGGAGCAGGGGTGTGGGTGCTAATGAGGGGGTGCAGGGGGCCCTCCTTTGGGTGGGGAGGGGCTGATGGCCATGGGGAAGGGGGGTATGGGAGCGGCTCGTGCTGGGGAACCAGAGCTGTAGGGCAAAGGTCAACCCCCTGGTGAGTCTCTCACAGTTGGGGTGCAGGGGGCAGGGTCAAGGGTCCAGAGGTGATTTCGTTGCAGATTCCATGTTAAAAATGAAGTCCAGTGGGAACGGCCAGTGAGGAAAATCTGAAGAGAGCCCTACTGTAGGAGAGGTCAGGGGAGGCTGTCACGGAGCTCCCTGCCCTGGTCCGGGCTTTGGCCGGCCCAGGTGGGAAGTCCCAGGTGTAGCCCATGGAGCCCTGCCTGGCAGGGAGCTGGCTGGGAGATCAGGCAGGTGCATGAGATGGGGAGGATGGTACCTGCCTCTGCAGTCACAGGGGACAATAAACGTGACACTAAAGGAAGCCACCATTTTCAAAAATGTCCTGAGACTTGGGAAATGCCGTGGAAACGCACGGCCTGTCCGCAGGACAGCACTGCCCCTGCAGCTCAGATGGACGCTATTAACCCTGATAACAGGTAAACAGGGTGCCTGCTTCAGCTGAAAATTAGACTCAGCTTTATCTCTGTTCCATAATGCTAGTGAAAGTGACAGAGGCCTCCCGAGGAGGCCTGGTTATCACCGGTGGCCTGTGTCCTCCTTGCCACTCAGCCGGTTCCTCCGGGTGCCCTCCCCCATCGCGGGTGTGAGGGCTTGGGCAGCCCTGTGAGTCTGATGTGGACGCTCCCCTCCCCTGCTGCTTGATGCCGTTCCCTGTGTCCTCCACCCACACCTCTCCTGTGTTCCCGTCTGCACATGTGTGCCTTCTCCTACTCCTGGAATGTTCTGGATTATTCATAACAGACTCAAGGTCACCAGAGAGTAGAGCTGGGTCAGGAGGGGAGCTCAGTGTTGGCTTGTGCCTCTTCCCAGGATGGTCTGTTGTGGGTGCATGTATGTGTGTGTGTTTGTGTGTGATGTACGTGGTGTGTGCCACTGAGTGTGTGTGCATGTGCACAGAGGTACACGTGCACATGCAATCATGCTTGCACATGGATGGACATGTGACCAGTGTGCATCTGTGCTATGTACGTGACATGCACATCTTGTGAGCCTGCATGTACACATGTATTCATGCACATGTATGTGCGTGTGTGTATATAAAGAGGGAAGACAGCCTAGATCTCCTGGAAACTTCTAAAAATCCCAAATCCACCCCTTTCTGGACACCAGTCATGGTCACCACCGATTGGATGGAGCCCTTAGAGGAGGTTATGGGACATCCAGGCAAAGGCGAGGGGAGATGAAATCATGGTGAGATTTGCAGCACGTTACCTGTTTTTATTAAAAATCAATGACACAATAGAGCGATTTCACTCTATCTTACTTAAACTATATGCACTGTGTGGCATCAGGAGAGCAGGGGAGGGGCTGGGGGAGCAGGGCGCCACTCTGCAAGCAGCCTCTCTCCCCCTCCATAAAGCCCGCAGCTCATCTCGGCCCCATCAGAGCAGGGATTTACGGCCAGGCCTGCCGACAGCTTGCTGCGCGCCTCTCTCGGTTTTATTTCTGCTATTCATCACGCCAGGCCCGGCTCAGCGCCAGAGGGACAGTTAATCAACGCAGACTTTCTACCTCGTCATCCCGGGATTCTGCTGGGAGAAAATGTGAACCATAAAATTAAAATCAGGGGAACTGGGGAATTCGTAAAAAAGCTGATGTTTTCGGGAGGAGGGAAAAATGGAGATTTCCCCAGCTTCCTGTCCCGCGGCCGGACAGACCAAAATACTAAGCTTCGGGGACTTCACACTCAGAGCTCATTGTCCGTTACTGCCGGCTGTGGACCAGTTTGGAGGCGATGACTTCCGAATTTCATCCCTCCCCTCTGCTCCTGCTCGGGGGCACCCCTCCCTTTCCACCTATGTGGTACTGGGCCAGGCTTTCCTAGAGGGGAGAGAGGAGGGGGAGTGACCCCAGAGACAGGAGCCCACGGCTGTGCAGCCTGGCTGCCCTGCTATCATGGAGGCCAATGTTCAACCTGTTTCCTGGAGATCCAGGAGGGCCAGATCAGTGTTTGGAGATGAGGAGAGCAGAGCCTTGGGCCTGGGAGTGGAGAACCATATGCTGGGGGCTGAAGCTCAACATCTGATCTTGGAGAGGTGAGGAAAGAGTAGCTTACAGATCCTTCTCGATCCTTCCATGAAAAACAGGGTGCATCTTGCTTCATGTTCTCTTTTACTATTGTGGGGGCACTGGATGGACTGGGCAAGAGGGAGATAGGACACACAGAACGCAGCGCTGCTGGTGCCCCTGCTGGGCCTGCAGGGTGAGGACCTGGGCTCAGGGGCCAGAGCAGGGGAAGCTGCCAGGGACCCTAGTCGGCTGCGCAGAAGGAGATTTTTTTTTCAACAACATGAAGTTCACTGCAGCTGCATTTAGAGCCCTGGTGGTGACGTGTGTGTGTGTGCAGGTACACAAGCACACTTGCACACATGTACGGGCACACCACATGTATACGTGCACACACAGGTGTGCACACCACAGGAGTGCATGTATACATGTGTGCCCGTACATGTGTGTGAGTGCACCTGTGTGTGTGCACGTATACATGTGATGTGTCTGTACATGTGTGCAAGTGTCCTTGTGTATACCTGTGTGTGCATGCCTGTGTGTGTGTATGTGAGTGTATGTGTGTGCATGTACCTCTCCAGGTCTGCTCATGAAGAAGCAAAGGGTGTGTGTGTCAGGCCCTGGAGCACATGGCTTCCCAGATTCCCAAAGGGCAGAGCAGTCAGGCAGGAGCCAGATGCCTTCTGGAAAAACCCTATAGCAGGCAACACAAGTTTTAGGACCAAGGCCTCATGCCGGCCTGGGGTGGCAAGTTTGGGGAGCCTGGCATTTGCGAATGGGGTTTCCTGACTCTGGGGTGCCCAGGAGACTCCTGAAGACCAGCCCTCCGTGATCCTAGACCCTGGAGTGGGGCTGGCAGCACAGAGTGGCAGTGACGGTGACAGGCAGCTCAGCTCAGAGGTGCCACGGGTTCCCGCACCTCCCTGGGCTCATTATGTATTGAGTCGTCTCTTCACCATTCTGGAGGAGCCCCAGGAGGAGGGGGTGGGCAGATGGACCCAGCCCCCACAGCTAGAGCTTGGAATGGACAATATTTTCGGAAGCAGCTGTCAGTCAGGGCCAGCCGGCACCAGTGGAGGCACCAGCCAAGCTCTGGGCTTGGGGATGGGGGTAGCCCCAGACCCCAGGGGGTCCCCTGGAGAGGGGTGGGCCCCACAGACCTGGCGATGAGGTCAGCATGGAGAATCCAGAGGGGAGAACACAGAGGTCCCCGTTGAAGAAGGGAGTCAGGGCGGCCTGTAGGCCGATGGAAATCATTCAGCCTCACGTGAGACTCCACTGTCTGGGCTTCCACCTCTAACAGAGTGCCTCCCAGGACAGAAGATGGTAGCTTGGCCACAGCACCCCTCCTCCTGCCCCTGGCTCCCTGAGGGGCCAAGTGGGAGGAGATGGGCAGCAGTTGTTGGTCAGAGTGAACCCTGGGCTCCCTGGCTATAGGCTGGTGAGCTCCCAGTGCCTTGAGCCTCAGCTCCGGCATAGAGACAGGCTTGTGCTGGAATCCGCTGTGACAGCCTGTGGACAGCCACACGTGGGAAACACTCAGGGCGTGAGCTTTCTTCCTTCTTCCCCCTTTAAAGCATAATCAGGCACCTTTGTCCCAAGGCCAAGGCGGGAGCTTCTTGGCCTCCTAATTCTCTGGTCTTCTCTGGGCCCAGGCACATACTGCTGCCTGCCTTCCGTCGCCATACGGCTCTATTTGCCTTTTGCTCCTCCACCTGCTCCTGGTGGCCAGCAGACTCGGCTCCTCCCGGTGTACCAGGCTCTGCCAGCTCTCCAGCTGCCCTCTAGCCCTGTCCCGCCACATGGGGCTGGACTTCAGGCTGCCCTCTGTTGCCAGGCCTTGGTACCTCTGTGCGGCCTCTGCTTCCACCTTACTCATGCTTAGGTGCAGCCAGGGCCGTGCCACTCTGCCTAGCTGCCCACAGGCATGCTCACACACACTCACGTGCATTTCTGAACGGCCTTCTGCTGCCCTGGTCTGTTACACAGCACTGCCTTAGAGCAGCTGCCAATGGAGCAGCCTGCCCCGCCCGGGCCAGGCATGCTGTGGGCAGCCCCATGTCCCGTATGTCTGCACAGTGCCCGCCCACAGCAGATGCCCAGCGGCTGCCTGCCTGGGGTGGTTGCTAACATTCTTCTAGAACCCTGTTCTGCGGTGTGGACCTACCAGCATGAAGAATCCACACATGGGCCTAGGGAAGCGAGGCTCATTCTGCTGTTTGATAGGTTGCAGGCCTCTGGAGAGGGTGTGGGGCTAGAGGGGTGAAAATAGCTGCAGGGTGCCACCGAGATCCTGGTGCTGATTCAGTGGATATGGAGGGCAGTCTGTGATTCCGTTGTTGCTATAGATCTACCTTCCCAGTTATGTTTGGCTTAGAACAATGTGAAAATTGTCTCTCATTCCCTGAGAACACAGAGCTGGAGTGTAGGAGGAGGTGGCCGGGGATGTGCAAGGTGGCAGGAAGACGCTGGGGACTTGAAGGCTGTCGTGGATAAGCCACATGCCACTGATAAAAAGCCACCTGTATGGGGACACCCCGTAAACTAACAAGTGCAAGCAAGTGTGAATGTCAGCCGCTGGCCAGCAAGAGGGAACTGGGGACAGGGCTGCAGGAACCAGAGGCCCCAGCCTGAGCCCAGAGGCCACCATTCATCAGTGCCTACCAGGCACCAGGCTCTGCCATTGCAAGGATTTCCTCCTGTGACTCATTCACCCCTAAACGCCCTGGAGGAGGTGCGGACTGTGCTGATTCTCCCCCTACAGAGAGGTAAAGCTGGGTGCAGAGATGGGAGCCGCATGGAGGTTGCAGCGTAGTCTCTGGAACCAGGACCGAGGAGTGCCACACAGCGGCAGACCCTGCATGGGGACAAGCCTGCATTGGAATCAGCTCTGGCAGCCTGTGGATGGCCACACCTTCTTCCTTCTCCCTGCTTTAAAGCACAAGCCGGCACCTTTATTCCGTGGCAGAGCCTGGCTCCAGAGCCTACGCTCCTGCCTCCATGTGGTGCCATTCCACGGGACAGAGGCTCCACTCTGAGAACCAGCTTCCTCTGATGACCAGTGGGCAGGCCAGAGGCATAGGGCATAACTCACTGCCCACCATGCAGAGGTGGGAGGCAGACACTGGCACCAGCAGGCACCTGGCAGAGCCAGATACTGGGGTCCCAGATTGAAGAAAAAGGGGAAGGCTTTGGGGGCCACCAAAAGCACATCTTTTTGTTTTGGAGAAGCTTGTATTTTTCGTGAGGTTACCTTCCTTGGTGTTTTCTTTGCACAGATCCACAGCATCTTGACTTAGAACTTGAATTTCCACCTGCGTGGACAGGAGCCTGCTTGGAGCACCGTCATTCTTTGAGCACTTTCACCCTATTCTTCAGGGTCCTGGCCATGCTTGGCCATCACCTGATTCCCACGGCCCCAGAGTGCATCTCCAGAGAAAAAATTCTCTCCCCATCAATGAACCTGAGTAAGATACAACTTTCCCTAAAATTGAGAGTCATAGGATTTGAAGTACTATGAATGGAATCCTCTCTTTCCTAAGTAAGGTGCACAATTATCTGAGCCTCCTTGCTCCCTTGGCTAAATCCCCTGTACAAAATCACACAGCTGGATGCAACTCACCTAGAATGTATTGGGGTGAGAGTGAGGCCGTGTTACCTGAAAGAGAGACAGCGGGGTTTTATTTCCCACCGTGATGTGAGCACTGGGATTTTTACACTGTTGTAGGATAAAGAGAGTTCCAACTCACTTTACGGACTTCACCCAGGTGTTTTCAACACTTCCAGACTTCTCCTTGGAAGCTGGGGGCATGGGTTATCCAGGTCGCCATCACGTGTAAGTCAGTTCTGCTGCGTAACAACCTGCCCCATGAGTCCACGGCTTCAAACATTTATAGTCGATACTTATTATTTGAGGATTCTGTATTTGCAAATTCACCTACTTGCTAAGATTTATCTGTGATCCCAAAATCGAAGTTTAGGGTGCTTTTGTAGTCCTTCCTGCACCTGTGCAGAGCAGCAAAAAAATTGCAGTGGCGGATGCGTGTGGTCCCAGCTGAGGTCAAAGAAGGCCTTCCAGCTTCAGCTCTCGTACTACGAAGCGTCTTTTCTGAGATCTGCTTAGTGCAATATTCTTCACTTTTTTGTGCTTTCTGTCAGGGGGTTCACTGTTTAAAATGGTGCTGAAGCCCGGTGCAGCAGAGCTAATGTTTGGTGTTCCTGAGCCCCGGGAGCCTGTGACGTGTCTTAGGGAGAAAACTAGACGTGCTTCCTCTAGTGTATGATGTATAGTGCTGTTAGCCTTCAGTTCAATATTCATAAATTGGCAGTATATATTAAATACGGTGTCTTTAAATAGAAACACCCTTAAACCAACGTTAGGTCCTGATAGATCAATAAAACTTTTGTGACCAAAAGCCTGTAGGAACTTAGCTGTGTATTTCCCTAGGAGCCTTGGTTTAGTATTGGCTGATTCAGTGCGGGCAGTGACCTGATAGAATGTACCTACTGCAGATGTCAAGAAGCATCTGCACCTCGCTCATGGGGTCTGCAGGTCTGTGTCAGCTGGGCTGGGCTGGGTGCTGTGGCTGCTTCTAGCTGTGAGCCAGCCAAGCATGGCTCTGTCCTGCTCACGTGGAATCGGCTGGGTCCAGGGGCAGCAGCTCTCAGGGGAGGTTCTTCTCCCAGCCAGAGGTGCGAGAGGCCAAGCCCAGCTGCGTAAGCACATTCGGAGCCTCCGTGTACCCTGTCTGCTCACATGCCGTTGGTAAAAGCAAGTCATCCGGCCAAGCCCAGCATCTCGGGGTGGAGCATTACCCTTGCTTCCGTGGGAGGAGTGCAAAGCCACGTGACAGACGACGGGAACAACGCCCCTCCCCCACACCTAGATTTTGTGTCTGCTTAAAAGACAGGGGTACGGGCAGGATGTCCAGGTCAACTGGCCTAAAACCTGGGTAGCTGGGGTAGGAGCAGGACTGTGGGGAGGGAGCCCTGGCCCAGAGACAGAGGCAGGACCTCTCCGAGGGTGGCCCTGGGAACAGAGGCTGTGAGTGGGGTCACTCACACCATTCTCCTGATGGCATCCAGACCCTCCTGGCCCTGAGTGTCTGAGTGACCGTGTCTCCCTGCAGAGATGTCTGTGTCCCATTGGTGTTGGTGGTGACACAGGCAGGCTTGCCGGCCCCACCAACACCAGCAGGATGAAGACGTGACCTGGAGTCTGTGCTGGGAGAGGGAGAGATGAGACTAGTTAATTAATGCTGGGCGGGGGGGTGGGGGGAGGAGGAGAAGAGGGAGGAGAGCGACCAGATTCTAAACGTTTTACCTAAGGACGTCACTCACGCTCTTGCCAAGTGAAGTGTAAAGCTGCGATCTTCAGGGACCCCGCCGTGCGAGCTGTGGCCCTCGTCCTACAGACCCTCTTGTTTTACTAAGAAGAGGAGCCTGCAGAATTTCTAGGTTCATTGCAATTACGCTGTCTTCTTTCTGAAAGCTTGTACCACGTTGGCCTTTTTTTTCTCTTTGTCTGCCTTAGGGCATCTGCCTGGTTTCTCATCAGTAAACGAACCTGTTCCCTTCACATCTGGGACACGGGGCCTTTGATACCAGTGTGTGTGAGGAGGAGGGAAGAATAATTAACAAATTAATTAACCGTCCTTTGTTTCCGCTTCAAACAAATGAGGCAGATGTTTTTAAGGAAACAGGTCACACACAAATAAAAGGCTGTTAGTGACCACTGGGAAGTGAGCAGGTGGGAAAACGTGGCATTTCCAGATGTCCCACTGACCTAGGTGACTGATGTGGGTGTGATTAGCTCCTCCACGAACCAAGCTGGCTTTTGCAGCCTGGCCCAAGAAGTAAAGCTCCATGTAGGTACTTGCTTCTATGAAAAAACTTTTTTTTTCTTTTTGAGATGGAGTCTCGCTCTGTTGCCCAGGCTGGGGTGCAGTGGCATGATCTTGACTCACTGCAGCCTCCACTTCCCAAATTCAAGCGATCCTTCTGCTTCAGCCCCCCAGTAGCTGGGATTACAGGCACGTGCCACCATACCTGGCTAATTTTTGTATTTTTAGTAGAGATGGGGTTTCACCATGTTGGCCAGGCTGGTCTCAAACTCCTGACCTCAGGTGATCCGCCCACCTAGGCCTTCCAAAGTGCTGGGATTACAGGTGTGAGCCACTGTGTCTGGCGGAAAAAATCTTTTAAAAGACTCTCCCAGGAATCCCACTTCTGGGTATACACTCAAAAAGGTTGAAAGCAGGGGATTGACAAGATATACTTTGGTTCATAGTAGCATTATTCACAAGAGCCAAGAGGTAGAAACACCCCAAGGGTCCATCCACAGATGTATGGAGAAATGAAATGTGGTCCATCCGAGCAATAGACTATTACCCAGCCTTGAAAAGGAAGGACATCCTGACACATGATACGCAGCATGAATGAAACCCGAAAGCATGATGCCTAGGTGAGAGAAGCCAGACCCAGAAGCACAAACCCTGTACGTCTTCACTTAGATGAGGCCTTGAGAATGGTTACATTCATAGACACAGAAATTACGATGGTGGTCACCAGGCCATGACAGAGGGGACCTGGGGAGTGTTTAATGAGGACAGAATTTCAGTGTGGGAGAATGAAAGCATTCTGGAGATGGAAGTGGGTGGATGGACAGCAAGGCAAATGTGCCAAATGCCATTGACTGTACACTTAAGATAGTCATGCTTAAAAGAGATATGTTGGTCAGTTGATGAAAATGTGGGCTGGGTGCCATGGCTCACGCCTGCAATCCCAGCACTTTGGGGGCTGAGGCAGGTGGATCACCTGAGGTCAGGCGTTCGAGACCAGCCTGGCCAACCTGATGAAACCTCGTCTCTACTAAAAATACAAAAATTAGCCGGGCATGGTGGTGGGTGCCTGTAATCCCAGCTACTCGGGAGGCTGAGGCAGGAGAATTGCTTGAACCTGGGAGGCAGAGGTTGCAGTGAGCCGAGATCATGCCATTGCATTCCAGCCTGGGCAAAAAGAATGAAACTCCGTCTCAAAAATAAAAACAGAAAGCAAATGTGGCCAGAGGTTCTTGGGAGCCTAACCCTGCACTTCCCCTAGGAATGACAGTTGAATATTTGCAAAGTCAGTGCTTGAGAGGTCTTCATAGAGCATAACCGCTGTAATGAGAACAGACTCTGTTTCACATTTCCGTTTCACACCTCCATGTTCCTCAGCTGGGCCCTGGATTCCCCAGTCCTTTTCATGTGCAATACCCATGATCACCGATCGGGCTTGACCTCATGTGCTTAGACGTCACTGTAAAGAATGATTCTCTGATTCGATCTAGGAAATTTGACGTTGTTCTTTTGGCTGCAGGTATCCATGAATTTCCAATCTTTGGCAACTGTCAGACATGCTTCTGGTGAAATAGATGTCCACAGGCAGCAATCTGAATGTGGGACTCTGAGCATGTCCATTTGCACTTCATGCCCAATGATCTTATGAGCATTTGTTGGCAGATGAGAAATAATATTTGTTGAGCACAGGCTGGGTGTGGTGGCTCACGCCTGTAATCCCAGCACTTTGGGAGGCCAAGGCGGGTGGATCACCTGAAGTCAGGAGTTTGAGACCCACCTGGCCAACATGGCAAAACCCCGTCTCTACTAAAAATATAAAAATTAGCCAGATGTGGTGGCAGGTGCCTGTAATCCCAGCTACTCGGGAGGCTGAGGCAGGAGAATCGCTTGAACCCAGGAGGCGATGGTTGCTGTGAGCTGAGATCTTGCCCCTGTACTCCGCCTGGGTGACAGAGCAAGACTCTGTCTCAAAAAATAATAATAATTTGTTGAGCACAGTATAAAGCACATACTATTTATACTTTAGAAACAAAAGTAGTTTCAAAAGCACATTTGATACTGAAATCACCTTTCTGATTAAGAGACTCCTAAAAGGACAGTTAGATGAACCGTAGTTGGGGCAGCCTCGTTTTCTGTAGGCAGGGGTTTTCCATTTACTGATGTGTTGAAGGATTTTTAGGGATGTTATGTTCGAGTCTATTTTCCACTTTTTTCTTACCTGCTTTCTCCTTTTTTTTTTTTTTTTTTGGAAGATGTTTTGATAGGTTCACCTAAGAATTTTCCTTGCTATTGTAAAAACAGTGGCTCTCGCAGCGACTGAGCTGCTGTAGAAATCAAACACCTCTCTGAAGTAGTCTTCAAAGCAACGGCTGGCTAGCCCCTGCAGTCCGAGTGCCATGCTGGGGAAATCACTCGGTCCTGGAGCCAGCTTGCTTTGCTTGCGTCTCCAGGGAGCAAGGTGACGCTCCAGGGCCCGCTCCTCTCCCCGGCAGCCCCCTGCCTGGACCCTCTGATGTTTATCCTCCCACCCACTGTCCTTTCTGCATTTGCAGAGGTCACAGACTCCCTTGCCAAGGTCACGTCCTCATGCACAGGGCCCAAGTTGAGCAGAACCACGAATTTAAAGAACAAAGGCCACAAGCCCTCCCCTTCCTCCCAAAAGAAGAACAAATGGAGGGTGCTGGGCTCTGGAGCCCCACGGAGCTGGTGTCAGATCCTGGATCTCACTCAGGAAGTTCATGGCCCCAACAACTCACTGATCCCTTGGCCTGGGTTTTGTCTTCTGTAAAATGGAACTCCTAGTTTCAGGATGGCAGGACTGTTGGAATTAGAGTCCACGTCTCAGCTGGCCCAGGTGTGACTTCAGGTCTGCTTAGGCTCCCCTGGGCTTCCCAGCTGCCCCTTTGAGGACCCAACCTTGGCCGCTGCAGGCAGCCTGAGCCACACTGGACTTCTCGGTGAAGGTGTTGTGCCTGAGACCGAGTGAGAGCCAACCGTAAATACAAACCCTGCCCGGCCCCGTGGCGTGGCCTCCCTCCTCCCGCCCAGCCTGCCAGACTCACTCTCCACCTGCGTCTCTTCTCCCCTATCATCTGCTGCCACCCCACCTTATCAGTCCCCTTTTGGGGTCTTCAAGCGTTTCTTCTTCTGGGTTCCTCCTCTGTTTCTCTCCCATGTTGGCAAGAATGGGACTCGTGACCATCCCAGGGCCCCTCAGGGTGGACAAGCCTCCGTGCGGGTGTGTGGTCGCTGGGCACTGGCTCTCCCCACAGAGGGTCAAGGATGCCCATCCAAAGCCTAGCCCAGCTGTGTGCTGGTGTCTCTGAAGAGGCTGCAGGGCGCGTGCTCTGCAGCCGCGTGTGAGCGTGCATGCCTGTGCCTGCCTGTGCCTGTGCGTGCCTATGTGTGCCTGTGCGTGCCTATGTGTGCCTGTGCGTGCCTGTGCCTGTGCGTGCCTATGTGTGCCTGTGCGTGCCTGTGCCTGTGCGTGCCTATGTGTACCTGTGCATGCCTATGTGTGCCTGTGCGTGCCTGTGCCTGTGTGTGCCTGTGTCTGTGCGTGCCTGTGCCTGTGCATGCCTGTGTGTGCCTATGTCTCTACGTGCCTGTGTGTGCCTGTGTCTGTACGTGCCTGTGTCTGTACGTGCCTGTGTGTGCCTGTGCGTGCCTGTGCGTGCCTCTGCACAGCACCTGGACCTGTGGCTTCTTTGGCAGAGGTGCTGTTGGCATGAACAGCCGCAGGAGAGGGTCTGGGTGGGGGAGAATCTCAGGGGGGAAGAGTCTCTCAGGGGGGAAGAATCTCTCCGGGGGAGTCACTGGCAGGAGAAGAGTCGGTGGGGGAAGAGCTGGAACGGGGACTGGGAACCAAGAGGGAGCCAGCCGGAAACGCCGCAGAGCAGGGGCGAGCTCCTGACTTCACGTACACAAGCCCCCAGCACAGTCACACTCATACGGACAGAAATTAGACGGTTTCCCATCAGCACCCCACTGCCAGTTCTGAAAAGGTGAGCTGGAGGGCAGGGAGTGTCACCTACCCCAGTCCTGACCTGGGGAGAGCACAGGCCCCATCCTGCTGGGCATGTGGGCATCACGGGCACTGCCACCATGGATCCCACTGGCAGGGGCGTGGACGTGGGCGTTGGTGAAGTCAGAGCAGACCGTTGTCTTTCTCCCAAGGCTGTCGGAGGCTCTTTGTGGGTGTGGCTGCGGGAACAGAGGAAAGCAGAAGGCCTGTGGGTCACCTGTGGGTTGGCGTGGCTGTGGTGATGTTCAGGGGACAGCAACCCTGTGCTGGGGACAGGTGGAAAGTTAAGACCAGCCTAAGAGGGCTCTGGGCCCCCTCAGTGGAGCTGGCTCTGCCTGATGCCATGTCCCTGGGCTCGTTCCTGCATGTGAAGGCTGGGTGAGGGCAGACACAGCTGGAGCGCAGCCCCCAGACCAGGGTGGGTCTGCAGGAGGCCTCCCTGCCCCATGAGCTCCCCCATGGCACCTGCCCTCCCTCACCTCTCTCACTGCAGAGACTCTGGGGGAACCATGGCTCCGGGGTGTGACCATGGACACAGGAGCGTTTGTGCTGGTGCTACACCCAGGAGCCAGCTACAGTGGACCAGGACCTTCAAGGGACAGACAGGGAGGGAAAGAGGAGAGTGAGGGTGTTGCTGCAGGCGGGTCTATCTCAGCATGGTGGATGCCTTGCAGCCTCCTTTCCTAAGGCTGAGTGTGGGGTTGGCCTGGGCATTCAGTTGCACAGGAGGAGGGAGTGTGGGGATGCCATGGTTTTGTGGTGGCCACGTCAGGTGAAGTGCCAGCCATAACCAGCAGGCCCAGTTCCATCTGCTGGGGGCACGGGGCTCAGCCAACAGCTGCTTTGGAAAACACGTGGCCGGGAGGCAAAGCATCCTCAGGGAAGTGTGTGTGTACATGTGTGCACACCTGTGCATGTGCATGCATGTGTGCACACATGTGTGCATATGTGCGTGTGTGTTGTCAATGTGTGTGCATGTCACAAATGTGTACGTGCACATGTGTGCGTGTGTTTGTTGTGAATATGTGTGCATGTCACAAATGCGTGCATGCACATGTGTGCATGTGCGTGTACACGTGGGGTCTGTCAGAAGGTTGAGTGTGGATGTGCCTATGAGGAGCCTCTGCCTTCTCTGCTCGCTGCACTTCCTATCTCAGGATGTTTCCCCAACAGGGTCCTTTTTCGGGGGTCTTAGCTGTGTCATAATCAGGCGCTCCATGGGTAGGTGTGAGAAATGCCGGGTTAAGGAAGGTGCAGAGGCCCCACCCACACTTTCTTGGTGCCTTTGAGGGACCTGTGTTCATCAGGAGCATCCGTGAGGCAGAATCACTGGTGGGTTCCCAAGTGTATTTGGCCCCATAGCTCCCCTTGTTTGTGGGAATCTCACAGGACCAGTGTTACCAGAAGCAGGCACAGCCCAGGAGTCCCCCTGCGGTCACCTCTCAGAGACAAAGGTGCTTCCCGCCAGCCCACGGATGTGGGGAACCTTTCTGCAAACAGGGTCGAAGGACGTCTCCCAGGAGCTGGGAGCCTCAGCTGCTCCATTCCCTAGAGCAGGGTCCCTGAGATGGTGCTGCATGATATGGAACAGAGCCTCCCCAGTTGCATTGCTTCCCTAGACACATTGGGATCCAGATTCTGAGTGGGCTGGTCTAGGCAGGGGCTCCCTGTAGGCATCTCTTATCAGCTCACGGGGAGGCGGAGCTGCTGCTCTGAGCATCATACCTGGAGAGGTGAGGCTGCAGAGAGCTTCGGGAGCAGCAGTAACTGAGGGTCTGCAGGGTGTGAGTCAGTTCCCTGCTTCTGCAGATAAATAAACTAAGAAAAGGGACTCCTAGGCCAGGCATGGTGGTTCATGCCTGTAATCCCAGCACTTTAGGAGGCTGAGGTGGGTGGATCATCTGAAGTCAGGAGTTCGAGACCAGCTTGGCCAACATGATGAAACCCCATCTCTACTAAAAGTACAAAATGACCTGGGCATGGTGGTGCACACCTGTAATCCCAGCTACTTGGGAGGCTGAGGCAGGAGAATCCCTTGAACCCTGGAGGTGGAGGTTGCAGTGAGCCAAGATTGTGCCACTGCACTCCAGCCTGGGCCACAAGAGTGAAATTTTATCTCAAAGCAAAAAAAAGGGGGGCCCTAAAGGTTTAGGGATGTGCTATCCCTTCCAAAATTTGGAAACGAGGTGGGGTGTGGATCAGTAAGCCAAGCTGTGTGCCAGGGCAGTGCTGGGCTGCACACGAGGTTTCATGAGCTCACTTTTGACTTCAGTTTTCTCATTGGTGAAATGGAGATGATAGGTGCCTGTCCCATCGGCTAGAGACAAAGTCCTGCTGAAACCACAGAGCGCTGTGTCGTGAGTGCTGCCGGCCTGCCTGGCGTCGCTCTCCGTTGTCCTTACCTCTCAGGGCTACCGGTTTATAATCTGGGTTGCTTCCCGACCCCTGAGGGTTTATTTACTGTTCGAGCAAGAAAGACACTGTGCGTTCATGAAAACACCTCTGCTCCCAGCACCGGCGACAGCTGTCCTCAACTGTCTGCCTCTCCTCTGGGCCCTGCCTGCATGGGACACACGTGACACAGGGCTGGGCTGCTGCCAGGAAGGGGGGCCCCACGACGAGGCCCTGAAAGTCCTCATGCCCCAGCCCCCCTTTCTGCTCCTCTCTCTCCTCAAACCCAGCCCCCCAGCACCTGTGCCCACCGTGGCTCTGCCTGTGGGCTGTGTCCCCCTCTCCTCCCCAGCTCCAGGCCGTGAGTCCCGCAGCCTTGCTCTCTCCTCCTCCCCGCTCTCCCATGTGGTTCTCCCAGCATCACACTAGTCACCGTGTCTGTCTTCCCACTGCAGCGAGAGCCGTCCCCACACCCGCTTTCCCAGGCACAGGCCTGGCTCCCGCCCCCCTTTGCAGCAAGACTCCTGGACGGGGCCTCCGCACCCACCGTTCCCGGTCGTCTCCTCCTCCCCTCCTCTCCTTCTCCCCTCCTCTGTCCCTTCACCGCCTCCTCTGGTCCATGGCCCACCTGTCTTCTCCCACGTCCTTGCTCTGCCCATCCCTGGGCTGTGAGTGCCGCCCCGAGGTTGATCCCAAGTGCACGGCTCAGTAGGATCCACCTTTATTTACCCCATGGCCCCTCTGTGTCCTGTTAAGTCTCACGGACATCTCGGACTTTGTTCCTTTGAAGGAAGTGAGGATCTTTTAGGGCACCACCGTCGCCAGCTGTGGGCGCCTCCTTCCCCTGGGATGCAGTGCCGCCTGGAGAGGAAGTCACTTGGTAACCAGGAAGGCTGGTGAGGCCCCAGGGGGTTGACTCTGTGCTGGGCCACACACTGTGGGTTCCCAATGAGCAATGAAGCCACACAAGCACCCCTACTCCCCACCCTCCCCACTCCAGGGGGTTACGGGGGAGGGGACTTGCTCAGGGCACTCAGAGGGGGCTGAGGCCTCAGGGATGAGAACCAGCCAGGACAGGGTTAGGCCTAGAAGGGGGTGCTCCAGGAAGATGGGTTTGCAGGGTGCAGTGGCCTGGGCAGAAGGATCTGGGAATGTTCTAGAAGCTGACAGACTCATATGCCTGGAGGGTTAAGTGTAGCGAGAGGAGGTGAGAGGAGGGAGGAGCGTGACAGGCCTTGGGTAAGGAGCGCAGATTTTATTTTCCAAAACCAGGAAGCTTTCAGAGGGGTTGGCAGGGCATGGGTGTCACTTGATACATGCTAAACAGTGAGCCGTCAGGCGACAGGTGGGGCTGGCCCACGAGTGTCGACACAGTGGGGGCCACCAGGAAATGCGTCTTCCTCTGGGAGCTTGCAGTTGGCCATGGTGGGGCGGGACTTTGGTGACTAAGTGGGTAGGGCTGCCTACCAGGAGCAGAGACGGGGCAAGTCGGGGACACAAGCGTTCGTCCAGGCGGGCCAGGTTTGAGGATCCCCAGAGTGGCAGCTGGAGCTCCATCCAGGCCTGAGGGGAAGACCGTGGGACTGCAGACCTGCAGGAAGCCAGAGAGGAGAGGAGAGCTGGGGCTAGACAGAGCCCTAGGAAGCCTAGTGGGGCAGGGGGTGGTCCTAGTAAAGGAGACTCAGTGGGCCCACCCTGGAGACAAGAGGAAGCCCCAGGCCAGTGGTGACTTGAGCTGGAGGGAATGTCACAGGGAGGGGCACAGCAGCCAGCAGGACCCACAGCTGCTGAGTCGGAGCTCAGTTGGGGGGGTGCAGGTGGACCTTGGGACAGGCTCTGGCAGGGGTTCTTTCCCGCCAAGCCCCAGTGTTACTTCCAGGTGGCAGGAGCTCCTTGGTTGTGACCTCCTTGTCCAGCCCCTGGTCAGTGTGGAGGGAGAGGCACTCACCCCTGTGCTCCTGGGAGGGGTGGGAGGCCTGGACAGGCTGTGATTCCTATGCCAACCTGTCCTGGGAGACCCCCTACTGCAAGCTCATTCATCACATAAGGTATTTCCTGGAGGATTCTGCACCTGGGAGAGTAGTGAGCAGGGTCCACCCCTGGCTGCAGGGAGCATCTGCTGTGAGCAGGAGACAGGGAGGCCTGAAGGCTGTCAGCACCCTGGGGTGGGGTGAGTGAGGGTGCCTAGAGGTTGCCCACAGAAGGGGCTCCTAACCCTGACTGAGGGGCAGGGAGGTCTCCTTGGATGAAGTGGGGCTAAGGTTGGCTGGCCCTTGCCAGGAGAGGAGAAGAGGAAGGCATTCCGGGTAGAGGGCACAGTGGGTGCACAGGCCTAAGGGAGATGGGGGCATGGGACAGGCGCTGCGTAGCGCAGTGATTGAATGTGCGCCCGGGCAGGGTGTCTGGGACGGGGTCACCAAAAGCCTCGTAGACGATGGAGAGGGGGCTTGTATGGGGTTTGCTGATGGACGGCCCTGCCCAGCCCTGCCCAGCCCTGCCCAGCAGGGGCTCCGCTGGGTTTGTTCCTTGTCCGTTTCTTGAACAAATATGTATTGAGCTGACCTTGTCTCTGGGCACCGAGCGGGCCAAGGGGGGCACACATTCCTGGGAAAAATGGAGTGGGACGAAGGGGTGGGGGCTGTGTTTGCACAGGGGGCAGTGTCCAGCCTGGAGAGGTGGCGGCGTTGGAGAACAGCGTGTGGGAGGCAGCGGAGAACCCCAGGGGCTGAGTCCCGGCAGGGCTGGGAGGATGTGACTTCCATTTCACGGGAACCCCTTTGGCTGCTGTGCTGAGAATGGCCGGGGGTGGGCGGGGAGGCGGGGAGGCGGGGGCGCCGGGCCCTGGTGGAGGTGGGGTTGGGGTCTGTGCGGTGGGATCAGCACAAGCCTTGAAAGCAGAATCCACCGGGCATCCGGTCGATGGGGGCATGGTGGGGACAGCCGAGGAATCGAGGACAACACCGAGAACGTGTGGTTGAAAACCTGGAAAGAGGCGGCTTCCTCGGGGAAGACCGCAGGACGGGAGGAGTTTGGTTTTGGACACGTGACGCCGGGAGGCCTTTGAAAACTCTGTTGGGGGTGACTAGTTGGCCACTGGACCCAAGAATCTGGAGTCTGGAAGGATATCAAGGCTAGAGGCAGAGAGAGGGGAGTTCGTGGTACACAGGGCCCCTGAAGTCCCGTCGCAGAGTACTGTGGTGGTGCAGGACGGAGGGAGGGGTTGGGCATCTTATCTTGGTCACAGTTGCCAGCGAGGCCCCAGGATGATTTACCAGGAAGACGAGGCTGTGCTGCCGCTGTCGGGGCCGCCCTTCCCAAATACTGCCCCAGCTGCTGTCTGCACACGGCTTCCCCATTTCCCTTTCTCCCTCCTGCCTCTCCAGAGCGGTCGTCTTCAGAGGGGCTTCTCGGGAACTCTCCTCTCCCTCCCCGGCCCACCCCCTTCTCCCCAAGGATCCCAGGCTCCAAGTCCCGCCCCTTTCAGAACAGACAGCCCCTTCAAAGCTCTTCTCCCCTCTCTGCCCCTCCCTGGGCGCCTCTATCCCCCACGAGGCTGGAGGCCAGCAGCCAGCAAGGCCCCTCCTCACCTCATCTGGACAGCTCCTAGAATTCTGTTGGGGGCTGCTGAGCCTGTGGGACATGGGGCCAGTTGCTGAGGACCGGGCAGCTTGGGATGAGGCATGGGTGCCTAAAACCCACGGGCCTCGTGGGCCACCTGCACAGAGGCCTTCCTGCGCCTGACCACTTCCCTCCCCTTCTCTCTCTCGGCCCTTCTCCCGTGGCCTCAAGGAGACCTCCCCCAACAGGCGGAAAGAGGATGGCTGCTTCCCAGGCCTCAGGCTTGCCGGGGACCTGCGTCATCTTGCTTGGTCCTATAGTGACCGCATTGGGTGTGCCCCTGGGGTCCCACATGCTCTGGTGAGGGGTCCATGTTTCTTGTGTCCTCAATTTCCGGGGCCCCCTCCTGTCACCCACTGCCAGTGAGGGTCATCTGAGCCTCGCCCCCCGTCTGGGTGAGGCCCTGGGCCCTGTCCCTCCCCACATGTCTTCACAGGGGAGGAGCGGCTGTCCTGCCGGTGGCTATGGCCCATGGGCTCTGGAGGGGTCCCTGGGCTTGGCAGGCAGGCCAGGCCCACCCTCCTTCCACACGGAGCCATCGCCTAGAGAAGCCCCACTTGTGACACTGGCCTTGGGCGCAGAGGCTTCCAGAACCACGCTCAGGTCCAGCCGTTCGCTAGAGGAACCTGAGCTCGGCAGTCCCTATGCTCGCGCTCAGGTTTCGTCACGGCTGAGAGGCGCAGAGTGGAACCAGCTGAGAGAAGCCACTGCAGAGGCAGAGGCCTGCAGGTGACACGGGGCACCCTGCCCTCTGCTGTGGGGTCAGGACGGTGTCGTCTTCCCATCTTCCCGGCACTGAAGTTTAATAGCACCTGGGAGGGGCCTGCCCAGCGGGGAAGACCCTCGGCCTCCATGCCCGCTTTACCTCGGCAGCTTGGGTGGTGTCCATGGCTGACCTGTGTCTCCAGGCCTTCTAGAGGTCACTGATCCCGGGAGCCTTCAGCCCCCCCACATCACATGGTTACTTCCTGGCTAGCCCAAGATACCAGGTGAATAAAAACACTCATCATCGGGCCATTCCAGGAGCTTAGACATCCCCCCTAGAGGCTGAGGGCGGAGGCCTGACCCCTCCTGTGACAGGGTGAGATTCCTCACTGCAAGCCCTGTTTCCTCTACCCTCCCCTCAGGTGGCCGAGCTGTTGAGCTGTAGAGCCATGGCTGGGAGGCAGAGGGGTTCCCCGTGCACTCCCCTCCCCCAGGCCTGCCCAACCTGCTAACAGTGATGCCATGTGAGAACGTGGACCCCTTCTCCTGGGTTGGGGTGGGGGCAGGTCCAGGTGCTGGACAGAGCTGGACATGGCAGTGGAGGGAGAAGGTCCCAGGGGACTCTTGTAGGCAGGCTGGCAGAGGACCCCGCCTCACAGCACTGCCCTGGGACTGCTGAGTCACGCTTTCCTCCCATGCTCCTCTAGTGGGTGGGGGCGTTCTAATTGGGAGTCCCTGACTTGGCGCTGCACATATGTTCTGAGAAACTTGTAGATAAACAAGTATTTTTTAAATGGCAGTAGATCTGAAATGCACTCAGGAACTTTCCATCTCCACAGTAAAGGGACCTTTTGTAAAGTGACTCACCAGCCAATTTGTGTTTTTTAAACATCAGATTTGCCTAAAAGGAGGCACACCTGTTAACAGCACTCATGAATCTGCTTGAGGAGAGGATTCCGAGACACCAGGGTGCCCAGAACTCACATGAGCAGCCCTGCCTCTGATTTCATCGGTGCTTTGTGCATTTCAGAACGTTTTCCTATTTTTCATCACGTATGATTTTGGGACCACATGGTGAGGGGACTGCAGGTGGGCGGTGGGAGATGGGTGTCACTTCTCCCATTAGAGATGAACATGTGGAGGTCTGGAAATGAAGGGGCTTCCTCAAAATTGCCCTATGTAAAGGTGGCAGAGCTGCAGGCACTTGTGAACTTCGAGGTGCCCAGGTGCCTCTGGATCTTGTGAAATTGTGTGTGCACATGCACACGGGCAATCTTTGTGATCACTGGGTGGTCCCTGCTGTCTGCTGGGCACTTCTGAAGCTCCTGTTTGACCTCCTGCATCTTCAAGAACCCTGCAAATACATAGGTCTTGGCAGTGGTGAGGCTTTGGCTCATCTTTGGTTTTCTGGAAACCCCTCTGACAATGGCCATTTTCAGGAGAAAGGTTGGCATGGGAGAGCACAGAGGTGGGTGGCATCCCAATATGGGGAGAGGCATCTCATGGGGAAAAGGCATCTTTGTGTGAAGCTCAAGGGACAGCAGAGCCATTCCCAGCCACGTATGCCTGAAACATCCCCACACACACATGTGCACGGGCATGACCAGGCAGCCCACAGAGGTGAGGAGGGGGCGTGGGGAAAAATGAAATCATGGATAATTGCTTAGCTACCATGGGAATGTTCTCTGCTAATTTATGGCATTAGGAGGACTCGGGAAGCCATTCTTCCTCCCGAGCTTGGACGATACGGTCCCTCGACACCAGCAGACACAATTATCCACATTTCACTGAGGGCTTGTAAAATCTATTTGTCTAGCAGAATGTGAGTGTAATTGCTATAAATTAAATAAGGATACATTTGTAGCTGGGTGGTGACCCGATCTGAGCTAGCACAGAGAAGGGTGCCATCTCCTCGAACCAACCGCCTGGTGCCAGGCTGCATGGGAAGAAGCTGGATCTTCTGTGCAATGTCCTCCCTCACTGTTTGGGCAGGAATTCCTCTCCCAAACCTCCTTCTCAAGCAGCAGGTCTAAGCAGAGTGGATTTGCCACCCAGGCTTGGGGGATGCCAAAGCACTTGGTACGGCCCCGTCTGTCCCTCCCTGTCTTGGTCTTGGTCTGTCACTTCCTGATTTTCTCCCCTGATCTCCTTTCTGAAAAGCATCCCCAAGCCGGGATGCTGCGTGAGACTCGGCCCCATGACTGAGCACCCCCATGTGTGTGGGCATCTATGTCTGTGACTTTCTTCTTGCTCTCGGCCAGAGGTCGCAGGCTCTTGGCTGACACACGTGCCTTTCCCGCTTGGCACGGTTTGGATCCTTCTTTATAAAATTGTTCAAGGACATAGATTATCCAATGGAGGGAAAATTGGGGGCAGGTACCTTTGTTTTGCTGTAGGAAGAACTTGGCCATCTTTTAGCGTGGGAAACGTGTGTGCACGTATGTGCATGGGTGGGTGTGCAAGGAGGGAGGACTAGGCAGCTGGATGGAGCACGCACATCCCTGCGCCTGGAAAAAACGTTTTGTAATTGTAGTGAAATATACATAACATAAAACGTACCATCTAAACTGTTTTTAAGCGCACTGTTCAGTGGCATCAGTACATTCACCTTGTTGTGCAGCCATCACCATCCATCTCCCGAATGTTCTTATCTTTCCAACCTGAAGCTCCGTCCCCAGGAAATAAACTCTCCCTCCCCCTCTCCCCAGCCCCTGGCATCTCCTCCATGCCTGAGTCTTCACTGGCATTACCACGGCGGCTTGGGTGGTGTTCATGGCTGACCTGCATCTCCAGGCCTTCCAGAGGTCACTGATCCCGTGAGGCCCCAGCCCCCCACATCACATTGTCACTTCCTGGCTATCCCAAGACCCTGGGTGAATAGACACTCATCAGCTGACCATTCCAGGGGCTTAGACATCCCCCCTAGAGGCTGAGGGCAGAGGCCTGATCCCTCCTGTGGCAGGAGTGAGATTCCTCACTGCAAGCTCTCTTTCCTCCGCCCTCCCCTCGGGTGGCCGAGCTCTTTCTGTTTCTGAATCTGACGACTCTAGGGACCCCACGTGAGTGGAATCACACAGGATTGGTCCCATTGTGACTGACTGATTTCGCTCAGTGTGATGTCCTCAGGGCTCATCCACATGGTGGTGTGTGTCAGAATGTCCTCCCATTTCAAGGCTGGCTCATATTCCCTCGTATGGATGGAGCACGTTCTGTCTCTCCATCCGTCCATCCACAGACCCTGGGCTGCTGCCTCCATGGCTGTGGTGAGTGGCGCTCCCATGAATGCCGATGCACGTACCCGTTGGAGTTCCGGCTCCCAGTTCTCTTGGGGGTGTACCCAGCAGTGGGGTTGCTAACCACATGGCAATTCCGTCTGATTGATGAGGGAACCACCAAACCTGCATCTTCCACTGCAACAGCGCTGTCTTCCCCCGCCACGGCGCTGTCTTCCCTTCCCACCAGCCATGCACGGGGGGTGGGGGGGTTGCAGTTTCCCCATGCCCTCGCTGACGCCTAGTGACTTTCTGTGCTTTCAATGGCAGCCACCCTAATGACCATGGGGCAGCCCATTGCCGTGGAATTCTCCCCTGGCTGGGCACATCCTTCTAAGAAGGAAAGGCTTTGGGGAACAGCTACTTTTCAACACCCAGGGACAAGCCAGGCCACTGTGCTCTCTGGAAGGGATCGTGACAGGGCCGGGGGTGTCCTCTCCGATGTCCTCAAGGACTGCAGAGCCGGGCTCCTTCTTTCCCGAGGCGCCCCTGAGCAGGGGTGAGTATTCCACCTCTGACCAGGGGGTTTTGGGACAGGCTGGGAGGCTGAGAGACTCTACGGGGAGCAGGGGGAAACTTCTCCGCCTCTGTGATGTTTTCACCCCTCCCCCAGGCTGTGCTGATGACATAGACCAAGTCACAGCCACTTCTCCCTTTTCTGCTGTCCTGGCAAAGCACCCGGTCGCCCCTTCCACCCTCCCAGAGAGATGTGCCTCTTAATGCAGAACCGGGGAGAGTGGGAAGGGCGAGGTGGGGCCGCCTTCCCACACCCTGCTGTGCAAACCCTGCTGCAAACCATGCCGAGGGGCCTGGGGCTCGCCAGGCAGCTGTGGGATTTCTCCCCTGTGGGTAAGGAAGGTGAGCCCTGCCCAGCCTGCCAGCCAGGTGCAGCCAGCAGGACGAGGAGCCGCATCCCCAAAACAGCATAGCGCTTGGGCCCCCAGTTTGCCCTGCAGACTTTGGAGGCAAGAGGCCGCTCTATTTGTGTCGCTTTAGACTCTAAGGGTTATGGAACAGCCAGCTGTGTTTGTCAGTATCGAGGGGTCAGCAGCGCAGGCAGAAAGGTCCAAGTGGCTGCTGAAGCCGGAGCGGCAGCCTCGTCCCAACCTGGAGGGTGGGTGCGGGGAGGGCCAGCCTCCACTTCCGCTGTGCTTCTGTCCCCCAGGAGGCTACTGGGATCGGCCCCAGGGTCCGCTCCTTGACCCGAGGGCTGCAGGTGCTGCCAGCTGCTCCCAGGGGTACCCCAGCTGCCCTTTGGCCCTCCTGGGTGAGCTGAGACTTGTCTGTGCAGGTGGCAGCTCTTGGCCTTTGGGGGCACCTATGGGCAGCCCTGCCCTGCTTGGGGGTGCTGGAAGCACTCCATTGTGCCCCATGGGTCCTGGAGCATAGGTGAGAAGAAGAGGTGGCGGCAGAAGAGGCACGGGTGTGGGCTTTTCCAGGACCCTTCTGAAATTCTGGGGCCTGTATCAGTGGAGAGGGGAGCAGAGACTCTCAGAGTCTGGGGGCATCTGCTCATGAGGAGGTGGGAGGGGCCTGCTCCGTGTGGGGGGCTCCCCTGGGGTCTGCGGCATGCTCAGAGACCCCTGCAGAACCTCTTCCTTCCCCACAGCCCCAGCACCTACCTACAGGCTGCCCTTTGCAGAGGCCCTTCCTTGTGACCCACAAGACTCTGCCTCCCCAGGGCCCAGATGAAAGCAGAAAAGCAGAGTTTCATGTAAATGTCAGGTAGGGAGCTGACCCCAGCCAGGCTGCTCCCTCCTAGAACCTGCTCCCTGTGTGCCCGTTGTAATGAGCCGCATGCGATTGTGCGACTGTCCTGCCATTTGGTTGTCCAGCTGCCCGCCCTGGTGGCCCCAGGAGCCAGCAGAGTGGCTTTGGAAAGCTTGGAGCTGCCTGCACGCCCACACCACACACAAGGAGGGAGCTTCTCTCTCCACCATCTGCATCTGCTGTGCTGAAATACAACAGCTAAGATGTTCAGGGCTCCCAGGTTTCATCACCCCTTCCACGGCAGCTAGGGTCGGCCTCCAGGGCGCCCAGAGCCCCCTTCTCTCTGGGTGGGGGCAGGGAGGTACTCTGTGACCCCCAGGATCAAAAGATGGAGCTTGGAGTATTTAGCACCCGGCTTCTTGTGGGGATCGCTCAGGATCCAGCCGGAGGCAGCCTCCTAAAGGCAGGACTCTGTGTGCCAGGGACTGGCTCTTTGGAACTCGTCTGGGCTTAAAAGAATACAAAGGTTCTACCAGGTATGGCTGGGTTTCAGCCCTGGCACCTCGGCAAAGGCGGTCCTTGTAGGTGCCACAGGGCAGGTTGCACTCCCAAGTGGTCTCAGAAGTCACTTGAACTCCAGACCCAGAACCCTGTGATGAAATTGCAGCCTGTGATTAGTGTGGGTCATCGTCCGCACGCGGACCGTGGTGAGGGGCTGTGGAGGCTGCCCCGGGGAGCAAGCCTGTGCATCAGAGGCTCAGGAGCCCTCTGGGGACGGGGGCTGGACGGCGATGGCCACTCCCACTGCCTTGGCTCCCGCCGCCTTCAGCTCCTTCCCAGACCCACTGCCAGGCCGTGGCTGCGCAGCTCCTACTGGCTGAATGGAAAGATGGCAGCAAGGAGCTACAAAGCCCGTCTTTTCACCAGAGCCTGTTCGCCCCAGCCAGCGGGAACACAGAGGGTGTTCGTCTCTTCCCTTGGGCATGCTGTGCCTTCCCAGGTGCCCGTCCTCTTGCGGGGTCTGCTGCTCCCCCCAGGCAGCAGTTCCTCAGCTCTGCCAGGCCTGTCCTTACTGTCTCTGAATCCACAGCCTGGAACAGGCAGGCGGACAGACACAGCTTTGGAAGCTGAGAGCGCAGGGAGACCAGGACGGGTGGAAGGGGTCACGTGGAGCCTTCACCCCGGGGCCTGGACGCACAGGCACGGACCCGCCATATTTGCATATTGAAATACATGCTGAGGGGGCTTTGTGGGGAAGTTCTGTGTGTTAATCCATCTTCCTATGGAAAGGAAGAAATTATTCATATTTAAAAAGTAATAATAATGTGGTGTGAAGGAACTTGCTGTACCCAGAAGAAAGGGGGTACGGTGGCTAATCTATTTTTAATAGTCTCCATGGCAACAGAGATATTGTTTACAGTGATTTTTTTTTACCCCTTGTTCTTCAGCAAGGCAATCGCTGATTTGCATTTTATTAGAAAATGCTGCCTCAAGTCCCTGATACGGACAGGAGTGGGGCCTGAGGGGGACGCCGGGAGGGCCCTGGAGAACCTGCCTGGGCCTCTTCTGGGGGCTTTGTGGACGCTGGGCGGAATAACAAGGCTGAGACCAGCCGAACCAGGGGGAGCTTCCTTCTAGCTGCCCAAATCCACTTGGGTCCCCTCTGCCAACTGGGTACTGTCCTGCCCGGGCTGCCCCTGAGACACAGCTTCACAGCCCCCTACATGCCTACCACTCCCACCCCCAGAGCCCATGCCACCTGCCCAGGGCGCCACTGCCCGCCTGTGTGAGGCTGCTAGGGGCCACTTGGCACAGAACCCAGGCCCCAGCTGAGGTGCAGATGGGATGGCAGCAGCCCACCCTGTGGCAGCCAGTGCACATGGCTGCTGGCCAGGCCACAGAAGGACGGCTCGGGCTGGGTGCCCAGGTGCGGGCTCTTCCTGTGCCCTGTGGGCTTATGGCCGGCTGCCCTGTGGGCTGCCTTCCAGCACCCTCCCCTCTGCCCGTCGCCCAGGTGTGCACCTGCAGAAGGGTCTCTGACTGGGGCTGCGGCGCTGCCCGCACCCAGAGCCTCCTTTTCACTGACTTCAGACTCCCCGTGCTGCAGGTGGAAACCTGCTCCCCAGGAAGTGTGGCCACGGAAGAGAAGCGCTCACGGCCTAGGCCTGCTGGGGGGCAGTGGGGGCGCCGCAGCTCCAGGGATTCAGCGTCCAGCAGCCCAGGTGTCACTTTTTGTGTGGCGGCTCCTCCCCACGTCCATGGACTTTCAGAAAGCCTCTGGATGCAGTAGGTTCTGGAAGGAGAGCCAGGTCAATGGTTGTTCTTGCACTCAGAGACTGCACATCCTGCCTTTGGGATAATTTGGAAATTGAGAAAGTGTAGACTTCGTAGCCAGAGCAGTTTCTTGGCTTGCACAGAAATGTGCACTGCAGGGGAGGGGTGCCCGGCCCGCCCTCTCGAGGCTGGGTCTGAGCTGGTTTGGGGTTTTTGTTTTGGTGTCTCTCACCTTTCAGAAATTGTATCTGCAAGTAACATGTGCAGGCAGTTACCCCTACCCGCCCCCCTCCCCAACTTTTAAACCCGCAGAATCTTTTGGGAAAGTGCCCAGTTTTCCTTCTTAGGAGAGGTGGGCAGAGACAGGGCAGAGGGGCTGCTTCCTCTGGCTGTGAGAGTGTGGTCCAGACACTCAGAATGGAGGCCGGGGGTGGGTGGAGAGGGGCTTAGGGTCAGAGAGTGGCAGTCGTCCCTGTACTATGGGCAGGGATCACACCCCCCCACACACACAACACATGCATACACACCACACATACATTCATATACACATGCACCATGCCCTCACATGTATATACACACATGCATAGATGCATACACATGTACATGCGTGCACCACACACATCACGACATGTGCATACACACCACACATACATTCATATACACGTGCACCATGCCCTCACATACATTCATATACACACATGCATAGATGCACACACACACATACGTACACCACACACCCACATATCACAACACTGTATACACCACACACACATACACAGGCACCATGCCCTCACACATATACACGTGTATACACACACATACAAACCATGTCCTCACACATTACACACAACACATGCATACACACCACACCATACAAACCATGTCTTCACACATCATACACACGTGCATACATGTCATGCACACACACATATGCCACCATGCCGTCACACATATATACACACTTGTGCATATACACATATACCATACACTCACACATCTCACACACCACACTGCATACACAACACATACACATTCATATACACCCTCACACATGTACACACGTGCATACATGCAGACACATACACCACACACATCACATACACTTGTATACACACCACACACATATACACAGTATGCCCACATACACACATGCATACATGTGCACATACCATACACACACCATACACTCACACGTCACACACATGTATACACACTACACACATTTATACACATATACTACCATGCCTTCACATACATATACACACGTGCATCTACACACATCACACATATATATCACATACAACATATGCATATGTGACACACACGTTCACACACACATTCACATTCTATGCCCTCACATATACACACATGTGCATATACACCACACACAGCTCACACAACACATGCATACACAGCACACACATTTATAAACCTGCTATGCCCACACATATACACACATGTGCATACACGCACACATACCACACTCACATACACCACACACTGTCATACACAACACATGCATGTACGCCACACACACACTGTTCCATATTTTCTATTTAAGTGGCCCCAGTATGAGCATTCATTGTTCATTCATTCAGCAAACGTGCCCCAAGCGCTCGCCCAGGGCTCCACGAGGCCAGGGGCCTGGCTCGTCCGTCGAGGGTGCTCTAGAACAGCTAGTTGCCTGTGGGATCAGAGCATGAGCAACTGCTCCGAGTCAGGCACCCCGGGAGACCGGGGACATACAGGGAATGAGGCTCTGGTCCTGCCTCATAAGCTCACAGCCTCCCTGCGCAGGTGGGGGCGTGGGGACCACAGGCAGGCAGGCAGGCAGGCAGGCAGGTGCTTACAGCACAGAGGGAGGGCACAGCAGGGGAAGCCTGGGGCCAGGGAGGCCCAAAGGAGGGAACTGATGGAGACCTGAAGGGAAGGAGCCTGGAGCAGGAGGCCCCAGAGCTGAGGCCAAGGCTGACTGTGCTCCCCAGGGAAGAATGCTCCGCACAGAGGGACGGTGGGTGAAGAGACCATGGACCCGAGAGAGGCTGGCTGCTTGGGGTAATTGCAGGTGATTCTAGAATGAGTCTCAGTATGTTTGGGGTTTTGCATTTGGTATGAGCACACCACTGATGTGTTGTGAGGTGCCCCCACCCCAAAATGCCTTCAGGACACTTTGATACAGTTCAGAAGCTGGAACACACATGCAGAAATTGGGGCACAGGACGGCAGCACACAGGAAGTCCTGGGAACATTCCACCCCGTTACCTGACTGTGTCGGCTCTGTCAGACACAGCGCTTGGTGCCAGGGCCACAAAGAAATGACTGTGCTCGAGGTGGTCCCTGTTGCTGTTTTTATTTCACAAGGAGAGAACGGAGGCACAAAATGCCAAAGTGGCTGGCAGAGGTCACACGAGTAGAAAGTGGTGACTCTGCACCCAGCCCAGGTCTCCAGATGCCCAGCCCAGCCGTGCGGTGCAGAGGGGGAGTGGGGTGTGAGCAGCTGCCAGCTCGTTTCCAGCCTACAGTGAGAGAGCCACTGCTGGTGCCAGAGGTCAGCACCTGGTTTTGGGGGGGAGGCGTGGAGCTTGCCTTCCTGGGGCCAACAGTCAAGGGGAGCAGCCTTCGGGGCAACTGAGGCAGGAGGGATTGCAGAGCTCAGGAGGCAGGAGGTACCTCCTGACCTGGGCATGTGTGCCCCACTGATGAGTGACAAAACACGTCCAACTCAGGGGCTTAAGCAACACCATTTTTCTGAAGGTCAGAAGTCCAGGCACAGCATAGCTGGCTTCTCCACTCCCAGCTCCTAGAGGCCATGCACATTCCTTACCACATGACCCCTCCATTTTCAAGCCACCAGTGGAGAATTTCCCCCTTGCCCCATCCCTTTCACCGTGGACTCCCTCTGGCTTCCTTTTCCGAGACCAGATGGAGAAAACTCTCGGTGTTTCAAAGGCCCATCTGCTTAGATCAGTCCCACCTGGTCAGCTCCCTGTCAGGGTCCACTGACCCGGGACCTTAATGACCCTGCAGAATCCCTCACGGCTGCACCTCGGCCTGTGTTTGGTTGAATGACTTGGAGATGTGTGTACACCAAGTGCTGACTTGGAACTCTGCCCGCTGCAGCCAGAACGATGCATGGAGAGGAGAACCAGCATGGAGCGTTCTGGGTGTAGCAGGGTAGACGCCGCTGACTGGGAGCAGCCTCTGACTGTGCAGAGCGGGAGCCCGTGTCCCAGAGGAACCTGGCCGCCCACGAGAGACACACCCTCTGCCCAAGGCAGCCAGGCGGCCAGGGCGCTTCATCCAGGGGTTGTCTAGCATTGCACACGCATGCTGAGCCGAGGCAGCAGGGCGGGAACAGCTGTTCACCATCCAGGTGTGCAGAGCTGAAGGGCACAGTGGCAGCGGAGAGGAGCAGGTGGGAAGGAAGGAGAGGACCTGTTGTCCTAAAGGAAATCACAACACACCCTTTCGTGTGCACTGTCTGCATTCCAAACACCACCCAAGACGCAGGCGGCCACCATTCCTCCCACCGATCTGCACCTTCCAGGCTGGGGCCACTTGACCCCATCAGCAGGGCCCAGAGGGGCTGAGTAAGAAATGGGTGGGTGGGAATGTCTCTCGGAGGCCAAATGGCATCCCTAGAGCCAGCCTCCTGCTGTCCCTCACCAGTGCCCACCCCTGACACTGACCCCATGACATTGGTCTGTGGGGACTCCGGCTGCCTGCCAGCTCCAGGCATCGGGCCCACCTGCTCTGGGGTGTTGGACACGGCGCCTTGTAGCTGCCTGCCCTTGTGCTTCACTTCTTGCCTATAACTTTCCATATGGACAGAGCCATGGTGCCACTACCCTCTGCACATGGCTGATGGATTTCAGAAGGCCACGTATCTACAGAAGTAATTGGCAGCCACTTCACAGGCCACCAGAACGAAAATAAATCAGAAAATAGCAAGTGTTGGTGAGGATGTGGAAAAATCAGACCCCCTCTGCATTGTTGGTGGGGGTGTAAAGTAGTTCAGCCACTGGAAAATAGGGTGGCAGTTCCTCAAAATGTTAAACACGGAGCTACCACATGACTCGGCAGGATCGCTCCTAGACACACACTCCGGAAGACTGCAAATGGGCACTCAAAGAAATGCATGTGCACACACGTTTATAGGAGCATTGTTCGCAGGGGCCTGAAAGTGGAAACAAGCCAAATTCCTGTCAGCTGGGGAATGGACACACAAAATGTGGTAGGGCCACGCAAGGGAGTGCCACTGAGCCACAGAAAGGAATATAGTTCCGATACAGGCTGCTGTGTGGACGAACCCTGAAAACAGTGTGCTTGGCAGAAGGGGTGGCCTTTTGCGTCTAGCCACATATTGTGTGATTCCATTTATATGAAATACCCAGGCTAGGTAAATCCATAGAGGCAGAAAGGAGATTGGAGGTAGCCAAGGGCTGAGGGCCAGGAGGTGGGGCTGGAGATGGGGAGAGGCTGTTGAACTAGGTTGGGGCTTTCTGTTGGTGTGATGGAAATGTTTTGGAAGTTGACAGAGACGGTGGTTGTATCATGGATTAAATGACACTAAGTTATGCACTTTAAAATGGTTAATTTGGTATAATGTGAATTTCACCTCAATAAATAGTAATAACACAAGAATTACTTGGTGGGAAAGACCATTAATGCAAGAACAAAGATGGTGACGATTCGATCGGCTCAGGTTTACCTGTTGTTATAATTCTGGTCATTATTATTTTTCAGATGCATTTTGGCATTAATGCAGCCAGGCAACGTGGGCCTCGTGGGCTAAATGCATTTTAAGAATTGGCTTCTCAGAACAGGGTCTCCTAGGGACCTGCCTTCCATCCAGTGCCCCCTTAGAAATCACATCTAGATCTGTGGTTGGGAAGCCCTGAGCAGCAGATGGGGAACCCGTAGTTTCAGAGGTCGCTGTCTTTAAAACCACAGAGTGTGGGCCAGTTGTGGTGGCTCACGCCTATAATCCCAGCACTTTGGGAGGCTGAGGTGGGCGGATCACAAGGTCAGGAGTTCGAGGCCAGCCTGACCAACATAGTGAAACTCCGTCTCTACTGAAAATACAAAGAATTAGGTGGGTGTGGTGGTGTGTGCCTGTAATCTCAGCTACTGGGGAGGCTGAGGCAGGAGAATCGCTTGAACCTGGGAGGCGGAAGTTGCAGTGAGCAGAGATCACGCCACTGCACTCCAGCCTGGGTGACAGTGGGAGGCTCCATCTCAAAAAAAAAAACCAAAACCAAAACAAAAAAACCACAAACCCACAGAGTGACCTGGCCAGGCTCCTGGGGCAGCTGTGAGCCCCAGAACCCTGGGCTCCCGACCTGCTCAGATCCCAGCCGCCCACTGGTCACTCCAGCATTTTCCATGTAAGTTCTATAGCCGATTCCACCGCGTGGACTCAGGTCCTCATCTTTTGACCTTGTAGCTCAGTGCTGCCTGGGGGCCATGCCACCCTTCTGCTGGTCTCACTGGGCGAAGCTGTCCTGGGTGGGGCAATTCTCGCCGTGATGAGAGAGATCATTTAGTAACAGCCCCTGCACCCAGCCTGGGCTGGGCGTTCTGCTACATACTCGGCCTCCCTCCCCACAATGACCCCAGGAGGCGAGGGTTCCTTCTACCCCCACTCACAGACGAGCAAACAGAACCCTGGAGAACAGAAGCAGCTTCCTGGGGTCTCAGGGCTGTCAAGCTTCGGGGGCAGGATCAGAAGTGGGGCTGGTGGGCTCCAGAGCCCTCCTCGCTGGGACGTGGGTTCCACACTGACACAGCTCCTCGGAGGAGGAGCCGGCGTTTCATCTTTGCATTCCGGCTCCAGCCCAGTACTGGGTGCGTAGTGGGTCTTTATATAATGCAAACGAGTCAAAGAACGATGCTCTCTTGCTTCCAGTCTTATCAAAGAGGACCCTGAGAACAGGGGTCCTTTCACAAGCCTTCTCACAGGGTACCCTGCATTCTGGTCTTGGTGTCACATTCACCTTCTCCCAAGCCACCTTGAATGACTTCCTGCCCCCCGCCACCAAACTCTCCTTCCTCCTTCGCCATCCTGCAGAACTCCCCACTGCTGTGCCCCAGTCCCGAGGGACCTTCTGTCCTCCAAACAACCCTCTCCTTCTAGTTTGAATGGGAGCCAAGTGCGTAACCTCATTGATTGCCTCGCATTGTGAGTTACTGCATGTTCCTGTCTTGTCTCTCCGGCCAAATTACATACTGCTTTGAAAAAAGGCAGGGCAAGCTCATGGCACTGGAGCAAGGTGAGGAAGCGCGTCACAAAGTGAAAGCCCCACTCCTTCCTGTAAGGGTTACTGTCGAGTTTAAAGTGAGGAAACTGAGGCCAGTATAAGAAAAATGAGGCTCCAATTTATTCGGCTCCCGGGCGAGGTTCTTTGGTGCGGGGAAGGGGGGCCAGAGAAGTCGCGCTTGACTTCCTGAGGCGGGGTTTTTATAGCGAGGGAGGGTGTCTTGATTGGTTGTGAGGGAACAGGCGTGGTCGGGGCGAGCTACTATTGGCAGGTAGGCGGGACTGCCGGTGAGTGGGCCGTCCAGGGGGAGTGGGGCCAGCTGCTATTGGGCAGG